>RJWM01008231.1:0-73918 GCA_004363535.1 Dasyprocta punctata | reverse complement strand
AATTCTACAGAGGCTCCAAGACCCGTGCAGAGCCATTGGGCAGGTTATCGCAGGGAAGCTGCATCGTCACCTTGCTGGGCTTGGGAGTTGCCTATGGGATTAGTGAAAGAGGCTTCTGGGTGTGTCTGGATGGGTCAGCAAGGTTTGTGCCTGCAGACTCTGTCTGGTCCCTGGCCCTCTCCCTCTGATACTCCTCCCTCGCGCTGTGCCTTCTGTCTGCCATGAGGTAGGCACCAGTCCTCTGCTAAGCCATGGCACTTCTGCTTTAAAGTCAGTCCGTCAGTAACTGAACCCTCTGAAACTGCAAGGCAGATAGACCTCTCCTCCTTTAATTAGTGAGTGTTGAGCATTTGTTTCCCGAAACAAGAAAGTTGACTAATATATAAAATTGGTACCAAAGAACTGGGGTCATTGCTGTGACTATATATGATCATGTGGTTTAGAAGCCTCTGGAATTTACATATAGGAGGTGTCTAGAAAAGCTTAGAGATGAGAGCTGGAGAAGCCACAGATCACTGTAAGGAAAGATTGATTGGCACTTCTTATGAAAACTCAGAAGGTCAGAATGCTAATAGAAATGTGAACATTAAAGATCAGACTTATACAGCTTCAGACAAGGATTATATTGGGAGTTAGACTAGGGCTATGCATGTGATATTCTGGAAAAGAAATTAGTTACATTTTTTCACATCCTAAGGCTTTGTGATAGGCTGAGTTCAAAAACTATGAACTAATCTGGTGGAGGAAATTTCAAGGCAGCCCAATGTTCAGGCTGTGGCCTGAGTACTGCTGGCTGCTTTTTAACCAAATTTATATTGAGAATCAGGATCAAAAAGCAGAGCAGAAATATTTAGAGTCACTAAAATTGTGACCTGAAAGAAACTATGTATGAAGTTGGGGGCCAAAGTTTGTATGGTTGCTGAAGAGATTACGATTATTAAAAAGAAACCAAATACTTCAAGTGGGGACAAGAACAAGGTGCCTTGATGGCATCTCAGGAATAGAGAGATTCCCACCAATTGCACAAAAGTATAAACTTTTCATTTGACAAGAGGGTTCTTGGGCATCCTGCTTGAGAAGGGCTGCCTGAGGAACTGGCTCCCTGAGATTTATTTCACCATTCTCAGCTATCCAGATCTTCAGAGGCTATTACATCTATTGCTCAAAGCAGACTGGGCACTGCTTGGACTGATGGCAGACCTTGGGATCATCTATATGATTTTTCAGGCATCTAAAATGCAAAAGTTCCAGGGTCATGTAGGCTTCCACCAAGATTTCCAAAGCAGACCTGGGAAGTCAGAGCAGATGCCCTTAAGGGAGGGTAGTGGGTAAAGCTGTGGAAATGAAGCCATGTGCACTGCGGATGCTAAGATGGAGCTGTCGAGAATGTAGATCATCTGACATGGAAATCTGAGGACAGTGAATGGTGACCACTCAAGAGAGAGTGGTGACAACTGAAGTGTGGGCTGCAACTGGCAGGGTAGTAAGGCGAGATTGTTCAGACCCTGTGAAACTCACATCTTAACGCTTTGTGTCCTGGATACCAGGCATAGAGCTATTGGATTTAATGTTTGCCCTGCTGTGCCATTGTATTTCGGGGTTGAGTAACTTGCTGCTTGAATTTGACAGAGGTTTACAGCTATGGATTTGCCTTGAATCTCAGAGGAAACTTTGACTTAGACTTTTGAGAAATGTCGCAACTGTTGAGACTGTGGGGAAGAAAGTTAGTTCATTTTCAGTTGTATACAAGATAGTTATATCATCTTGGGCAGAATGATGGTTTTATGTTTATTTTGAGATTAGGTATGATTTAAGAAGATGTGTTTAAGTGTCAAATCGACAAGGGGTGAAACATGAAAGTTAAAGTGGATTGTCAACTCTATTGGCTTGAGAGTCACCCAGGGAGTTGGAAAGCAAACTGAAGGGTGTGTCCGAGTGGGACACATAGGTTTGTCCTTGTTACTCTACCTGGTCCTTCGCTCCCTCTCTGCTTCTCCTTTCCTGGTTGCTATGAAGTGAACAATATTCTCTTTCCAAGACTTTTTGCCAGGATGTTTCTGCTTTGGAGTCAGCCAAGCATGGACTGATCACTCTGGAACTGTGATCCAAATACATTTCTCATGTTGAGTGTTTTGTCCCATTGATAGGAAAGGTGACTAACACGAGTTTGAGACAAGTGGCAGGAGTTTGGGCAGGGAACCAGAATGATGTTTAAAGCCACAGTAAAGAGGAAAATGCCAATGCAGTCACTGGTAGGGGTGGTGTAAAGCAGTAACCTGGAGATGCTCCTGTGTTCAAGGGAAAAATACAAAGCAGTTGAAAATGTGATGAGTTGTGGAGTACAGGAGAAGGACAGAAAAGCTCTTTTGTTTGGATATACTTCATTTTTTAGAAGCAGTATTGTACCTACAGTAAAAAACTGTGACCGTGACACAAATATTTCATAATCTAATACATAGCTTCTTGTATTAATAACTTCTTAACTACAGCACAGACATGTTTGTAGTTCATCTTTAACTGGTGTCTCATCACTAACTAAAGCTTATTGGTCGGTCACTTTGACTTTAGCTTTTCTTGGGGGTCCTCTGGTTCCAGGATCCTGCTGCAGTCCACTTGTGCGTTAGTCGGTTCTCACCCCTAGGACCAAATACCTGATGTCCATATTTTAGTGCCTATTTCATCAGGACTGTGGCCTTTCTTTCACATCTGCTCTCCACTGGGAGTGGATGATTTAAAGCTTGATCTTTGAGCATTTCTGTTAGACAATGACATATTTCTGTCTGAAGCTCACAAATAATTTTGAAGTTTAATAAACAAATTCCCGAGAAGCACCTTTCATTCATCCAAAATAGATGCTCTCTGGTTAAAGCCAATAATTGACTTTGAGCCAAATTATCTTTGAAGTCCTGACTTGTGGCCCCCAAAGCTGATGTTGCTAAGTGGGGTCTCTGTTGGATAGGAGGCCTGCAGCATTCATACACCTTTGAGTAAAAGATGCCCTTATCTGGTTTTATTTATGAGAAATCTTGTGTGTCTTAGTGATTTAAACATCTTTGCAGCTTAAAATCCATAGGATGATTGCTACAGCTTGCTACTTTCCCTTACCCTATTTGTGTTGCTCCCCAAACAGCCTCTGTGTGCAGGGGTCAACTGCGAGCTTCACACGTAGGAGACAAGACCTTCCAAAAACTCTGCATCTACTTCCCAGTATGCCCGTCACTGCTGTGATGAGCCCAGAGTCTGAGAAGTTGGTGTTCCATGCCTAAAAAACTGAAAAATATCTCAAAAACTCTTTCTCTTTTAATATGGCACACTATTGTGCTGTAATGTTTTAAAGATATGAAGGATGTGGGACAAAAGTAAGACCCCTGTCCTGCTCCTCTCAGCAGTGGTGCTCCCCAGGCCAGCGCTGACAGCCTCGCCTGAATAACCTTGCAGAGAGGCCCACGGCCCGCGGACCCCCTAGAGTGATGGTCAGACAGCACTGCGTTTCCCCACACCCCCGTTTCCTTCACCACATTCACCGTACGGTTGATTTTAGTTCTCGTGCTATTGCAAGCGAAGCTGCCTGTGGGTCTCCCTTTCACTTCCATGCCGTATGTCTCCACAGCGCACTTGCCTGAGGTGGGGCCGCTGCGTCTAAGAGCACGCGTGCTTTACATTATGAAAACATTTCCAATTTTGACAGCTATCACTAAATCATAGAGGCTGCATTGACTGTCACGTATTGGAGCAATTAATGATACCACCTTATCCTTAACCTTGGCAAAGGAGTGTGATGGTAAACTGAGAGCTACTTGTGAATTCAGTGGGTACGAGTTTGCATCCCAATGTGGTAGCAATTTACATTTCTCACGAGTGATGTCCAGCATTTTCCATAGGTTTAGGAGATATTTGTTTATCCTTTGCATTTCCTGTTTGCTCACACGTTTTGCCCGTAGTCCTATCATGTCATTGATCTTTCTGTTATTGATTTGTAGAAGCTCTTTAAGGTAAGGGAGGCAATGTTTTCTCTGTGATATATGTTGTAAATATGCTGCCTGTTTGCTGTTTTTTTCTTTACCTGCTTTGGGGAGTTTTGCAATCAGAAAACCCCTATCTTTAAGTAATTGAATGTATTAGTTTATTCTTCTATGGCTTCTGGATTTTTATTTGTTCAGCAAGCAGATATTCTCACTCTGTGATTAGAAATATTTTCCAGTGTTCTATTTCCTCTTTTTTATTTTGTTGTTTTTTTTGTATCTGTTTCTTTGTTCAATATGGAAGTTATTTTCATATCAGTGATAAAGTAGAGATCAACTTTTTTTTCTAGATTGCCACCCAGTGTCCTTGAAGTATTTATTGGACTTCCTTTTCCTTGAAGATGTAAAAGAATACCTTTGCTATATCCTAAATCCCTGATATAGATATTTGGATCTATCTTTGGAATCCCTGTTCTATTTCATTGATTCATTTGTCTATTTGATTCAGTTTCTGTGACATTAATGTTGTGTGTTTTTTTTAGCCTGTGGTGATTAGGACACCAATGAGAGAGTATGTTTTAACACCTGACATGAGTGGTGTCTCTTCACCACATATTTTTTTCCTCCCAGAAATTTTATGGCTAATTTTGTATGTTTTGTTGGAATTACATGGCATTTTAAAATCAATTCAGGTAGAATTGATATCCTCACCCAAGACTTCAAATCTGAGGGTAGAACGTGACTTCTAATGCAGAAGAATTTTTGTTTAAAAGCATCAGTGAATTTTAAAGATATTTTAATATATTTTGTGGGTACATCATGTTGACTTTCGCATCCTACTGTGTGTGAAGTAGGTGATCTCATATGCACCTGCCTCACTGAATCACATCAATAACTCATAACATCTCGGGTGTCTCTGTATGTTTTCCAGGCATACAATCCCCCTGCTGCACATAAAGAGGACACAGTACTTCACTGTCTCTGCCCCACACCGTGCCCCTGTGCCAGCACAGCCCCTTCAGCATCTCAGAGACAAGCTCCAATGTCCACCACAGCCCGACAAACCTTCCCTTAGCTCATTCAGCCTCAGCTTTCCTTTCCTTTCCTCACTGCCATCTGCACGTGCTGTTTCTACTCCTCGGCACTCAGATGTCCTGCCGCCTCTTTCGCTCCTGTGTTCCTGAGGCACAGCTGACAGGAGCTGGCAGAGATTAGGAGCCTCGGGGTTGGAAAGCACATGGGGATGGGTCCAGTCACCCAAGGCACTAGCCTCTGACATGCTTCCCATAATCCTCTGCTGCTGTGTTGCTCTGCTTTCCATCACTGTGGCAAAATATCTGGGAAAAGCCACTTAGGGGAGGAAAGCTTTACTTTGGCTCACAGTTTCAGAGGTTTCAATTCACGGTCAGCTGGTTCCATTATTTTGGGCCTGAGATGAGGCAGAAAATCATGGTGGATGAGAGCTGCTCACTGCATAGCATCCAGGAAGCAGAGAGAAATAAAGAGCCAGAGAGGAAGAGGCTGAGAATCAGCTATAGTCACCAAGGTCACGTCCTTATATTCCACTCCCTTCAGCTAGCTCCTCAGTCTTCGTTACCTTCCAATAATGCCATCGAACCACACAGTAAACCCACCAATGGGTTAATCCACTAACGGAGTTAGAGCCCTCATTGTCTAATCATCTTCCAAAAGCCTCAGCTTTGAAAACATGAGCCTTTGGGGTGTAACTTAGCTACAAACCGTAGCATTTCTCTTTTTACATGCCAGGATCACCTGAACATTTTGCACCCGGTCTAATCATGACCAAAATCCTATGAAACACGGAGTTCTTATCTACTTTATGGAAGAAGTGAAGGTGCAGAGTAGCTGAACAGCTCACCCCTGTTATGCAGACAGTGAGTCAGAGGCCCCTCTGGCCTGTCTCTCAGACCCTAGCACCTGTCCTCGGAGCCTTGTCTGCATTGACGATGTGCACTGTGGACTCCCTTCCTGGACTCCCTCTCCGCAGCCCCTGCTCCTTCCCCCACATGTCCTTCTGTGAGCACATGCACACCTGTTCCCCTTTGCTGAAGCTCCAGACGACTGTGCATTGTGGGTGGGGCAGTGCCTCTGCACCCTGGTGTGCTGAGCTTTTGGCCTTGGCCACAGCTTTCCTTTCACGTTTTCTGAACTGGAGTCCCCTGGCCACCATTTATTCAGCCCTCCTTTCTCTGAGAGCCCTCTGCGGTGGTCACAGCCTTCCTGAACATATTGTTGAATTCTCTTGCCTTGGTGTGGGTTGTTCTCTCTGACTTGGTTTCCCCGTCTATCTGACCAGAGCCCTCTCCTCCAGAGCCTACCTGAATTGCCTCTTTGTTAATGGAACAGTCCTTACTGTGCTGAATGTGACCGACATTATCTATTATCCACAGCACAAATACCACATTGTACCCCAATTATGTGTCTACAGAGCTGTGCTTCAACTAAAGGCTAAGCTTAATTTTTGCAGGAAAGATTACATATTACAGTAACTGGCATTTTTTTAGTACTCAACAAGTGTTTTATTAGTATTTATTATTCATTTAATTTTTTATTTTAATGTAATACAAGTAGATATTAACAAAGAAAATTAAATGAGCTCTCTTCTTACTTCTATGAAAAAATAAAATGAAATTTCTTAACAAAATAGAGAATAACAATATAGCATACCACGATCTTAAAAGAATGCCTAAAAAGATGCTCAGAGTACAAATCATAGACAAAAAAGCATCTCTCTTACAAAGAAGACACAAACAAATGAAAGTATGGTGTTATGTATTATTTTGCTGTCTATCTGTGTAGGGTATAACTGACAAATATAGATAAAACACGTGGTAAATTCTCTGTTTTACTTATTCATGTTGAAGCTAATTCTCATGTTATAATGTTAAGATGTGTTTTTCCTTTAATCTTCCAGAGTAATGACTCCTTTGTCTGATTGGTGGACTTTTTATGCTATCTAACAACAATTAATTTTATGTTATCTAAGAGCAATTAATTTTCTCAGTTCACTGTTAAGGACGCAGAATGACAATTCACTATAGTTAATGACAGTTTCTAGCCACCCAGTATGGTCTCTGTGGGGTAAAGATCTTGGGAAGAGCACTAGACAATCATTCAGATTGATGTACTCAGTGCAGCAAATACGTATTGTAAGGTTAGTATGTGCCAGAGGTTGTTTTAGATACCAGGGATGTAGCCTCGTTTACAACAAGATGTTCACATGAGCTTGGCCGTATGCTAAGCACTGAATTCTTTAGATCTCGAAGATGCCATTGGAATAAGTGGCCTTCTTATGTCAGTCTGACAGACCCGTAGCAAAGCCCAGTCAGTAGCTTTCTCCTGCCACACAGCGAGTGGAGAGGAAGGCGTGGGGATGTTGTGTCCAGTCCCCACCCCACGTGTGGTGTTGGCGGTACTCACACGAGGGTACAGACACGTGGGTGTGCACCCGTGTGGGCTGTGTGTACCTGCAGACGTGCACACCTGTGGATGACGCTCTTGCGGTGGCAGCGCTGCTCTGAGACGCTCTGCCTTCAGGTGGCTGGCGGAGTCCTCTGAAGATGGACACCTTGTTATGCGTGCTGACAGACTCCTCAGAAACCCTCAGATCCCAGATCCGTACCTCTGTCACCACACAGCCACCTCCCACACCCCCTGTGTATATAGAAATAACCCTTATTAAAAAATAAACTCCCATTGTAAGAGAACCTGACTAACCATGGAGTGCTGTCTGCACACCAATCCTGTGTCAGGGGTACTTGTGTTTCTGAGTTCTAATCCTGGGAAGTCTCAGTCATTGTGGAGTGGTGAATGGTGGGGCAGTGAGTCTAGTTTTTGCCCGGTGTCCTAGCTCCTTTCATGGTGAGAGATGGATACTCCTTTTCTGCTGACTGCCTGCCCTCCCTGTGGGCTTTACCAGGAAGCGTTGGTGGCAGCAGTCACAAGCGAGACCCTGACCCAGGGGACAGTGAACCACTGATGTTCGGGGCTCTCAGGCGCTGGATAGCCAATAGGAGAGCATCTCAGTTGTAGGAGGGGTTGAAAAACAAGAAGACAAACTGATAAACTTTATCTTCGAGTGTGAGAACTTGACATTTAAGAAAACCAGTGACCTCGGCACATTTCCTTTCTTGACTTTGTATAAATACCTGACAACTAGAGTTCCTTTGCTTCTTTAGGCTGCAGAGCAAAGCAACACGGATGTCCTAGTCCAGTGCCAGGCATGGTGGCCCCAGCCCCATCCCAGGTGGAGACCCTTGCGCTCGGGGTCCTCCTACTCAGGGGCAAGCTCTTGTCTTTAGCTGTAAACAGTATTGGTGCTATGAAGAGAGTGACCCTGGAGAGAACACTGCTTTTAAAATGTTCTTTGACACAAGTCAAAATGGTGTCACACTGGTACTAATTCATTTGGGATTTGAACCTTGAACTTGTCACGTGACCACTCCCTGGCCTTATACTTCACTAGAAGTAGGTAAATATTCTTTGAAGAGGATGCACTGACTTCCCCCAAGTGGCATTAAATGAGAAGAGAAACATGTCTAAGCCTAATTCTAAAGAGCATGACCTTTCATTCCACTAATGGAGTCTCTTTAATTTGCTTTTTGCTTGAATGCTAATGACCCTGGAATATAAATTTTGTATCAGGCCATGGTGCATGGCTTAACTGTGTAATGTTTTAATGTTTGGGGATCATAAAGGTCTGTAATTGTGTTTCAGGGGGAATGTCAATATTGAGACTTATAGGAAAGGAAACACGCACATTGGGAAGATGCTGCTGATCCAGCAACCTGCGTGCCCGTGTAAGATGCGGTCAATAACAGAGACAGCTAAACGAGAAAACATTGCAGCCCAGCGCATTTTGACAGAGCAGGCAGAAAGTCAGCCAATGGCACTGGAGAGGAGGCCGCTTCGCTGGCCGCCTCCTTCTGTGTGCTGTCCGTCCTGAGTGCTGATGGACCTCTGTCCGCCGGGGACTTTCACCAGCCCAGTTCCGCACCCGGGTCAGCTCTTCTTTCTCTGATAGATGGATCTGCACCTTTCCCTGAGAAGGATGGCTTCCCACTACAAAGGGGAGCCCTGGAAATGGCAAAGTGGTGATATTGCCGAGAACCTCAGAGGATGTACATATGTGATGCGGTGGAAATGTTTACCTTTCATGATCACTTTGACTTTGGGGAAGAGCCAGAAGTCTCATGGTGCCAGACGTGGTGAATAAGTCGGATGAGAACATAGTGCAATGTTTTTATTTGACAGAAATTGCTGTAAATATTTTGAGTTAATTCAGGGTATCAGGGCAGCCATGAAAAGACACTCACAAAGCAGGACTCCCAGAACCATGTCTAAAAGTGACAAGAATGATGGTTGAATGTCTTAAAGCCAAGGCGACCATTGTAAAAGAGATTAATGGCAATATGTTTTTTACTATAATAAATTTAAAAAATTTTGAACAATCACTGAGGTTTTTGATTATACCCCATACAGGCAGAAGAGGAAAACCCTGGTCACAGAGAAACCCTGAGGGGCAAACCTGTCTCCGTCTGCCTGTGAGGTGGGGTTTGTTTTACCTCCTCGGACCTACGGTGGGCCGGGGCAAGGGTGGAAGAGGTCTGGTGCCCTCTGTTCGGTGAGGGGAGAACAGCTGGGACCTCTGGAGGGGGTGCAGGGGAGGAGATGGCAGGGGAGGATGCAGGAAGCTGCCCCGAGGCAGAGGGAGCCAGTGCTCCTTGAGATGAGGTAGTATATGGAAAAGCATAACGGGTTTCTAGGAATAAGTGCATTTAGTATTTGACCTGAATTTCCCTGCAGGACCGCAGGGCGGCGGTCCTTCCTCTCCGGCCCCCTCCTGGGCCCAGTACACACATGCGTCTGTCAGGGGGCTCACACGGTGTGTCCGTGGTTCATATGTGGCTTCTGCTTTGTGGTGCCACTGAAAGTTCGATGCTGTGACGTGGCCAGCATGGTGTGGGGGGCAGCAGCACAAGGCTCCTTCCTGAGAGATGGCCAAGGGCCTCGCTGTCCAGAGATGGGCTTTGGGTTCACCTGGCACCCCGTGAGTCAGACGCATCTTACCTGGATACACTGGGGCAGAGCCAGGTGACTCCAGCCTGTGGGCCTGAGAAGGGGCCTGAAGAAACGCTGGCCTTTCGTGCGGCCTTGGAAGCATCCCTTGCTGTCCAGTTTCTCACCTGCTGATGGAGAGAGTTAACTCGGGGCCTGAATCCCTTCTAGTTCTGAAGGACTCTGCTTCAGCTCCCTGTCTGGGTGGCAGAGGGTCTGTGATTCTGTAGCAGAGTGTGTTGCACGAAACTCAGATGTGACTCAAGGTCACAGGGTGACACACTGAGGAGAGCGCGGCCAGAGGCCGTTGTGCGGCTGCTGTGACTGTGTGGAGGGGGCTCACACCCCTAGGGGCCTCCCTAGGAACCGTGGGTTGCAAGGCACTAGTGGGGGTCCAACCTGACTTCCTGTGGCAGTGCAGGAAGATGCATGTGGGGTATTCTGGGGGAAGCTTCCCACATTGCCAGTCCAAAATGCTTCCCAGGTTCTGGAAGAAGGAGGAAGAAGCAGCTCTGGTCAACCACAGAAACCTCTGCTTTCTTGGAGCTATGGCCTGTTTTACCACAAGGATGTCACCAACCTGTCAGCAGAGAAGAGTCCTGTCATCCTCACGACCACGGCATTCTGCAGAGACGCAGGGACAGAGTGACATCTCCCTGTGTGTGCTCCTTGGGCAGGTGTTTACCAGGGGCTTATGACAGCCACATGGCTGCAGGGCGGGAGCTGGGGGCCAGCTGAGCATGACCTGGCCTTGGCCCTGGGGCTTGAAGTGAAGTCGCAGGCCTGGGGCTCACACAGGGCCGCTGGTGTTCCGACAGGTGAGGCTCCAAGGGCCTGGGATCCTACTGGCACCCAGAGAGATGTGGAAGACAGGGCAGACCAGGCCTCGGCAGACCCCAGCAAGGTCAGGTGAAGCCCCTAGAAGATCGTATTTTGGCGACCAAATGTTTGAAAAGTTTATTTGGGTTTTCTCAAAGCGTTTGGGTATGCTTCTTGTACGTGAGGATAATTATAGAACACATTGTTTGAGGTTTCCAGGGAGGGTGGTTTGCAAAGGAAGCAAAACTGAATCTACTCTGCTTTAGAGAAGAGCAGGGGACTGGGCACCCTGGTGCCTGCCCAGAATCTCAGCCATCTGGGAAGCTGAGACAGGAGGATTGCAAGTTTAAGGCCAGGCTGGACAACTCAGTGAGATCTTGTCTCAAAGTAAAAAATACAAAGGGCTAGAGATGTAGCTCAGGGGAAGAGCAGCACTTGGTTTGATCCTGAGCACTGAAAAAAAAGAAAAAAAGAGGGAGGAGAGAGGAGCCAACTTAGGGCCGACGATTAGCCTGCACCCTCTCCGTCTGCGCAAGGTGAAATGTGTGAGAAAGCCCTTCCCAGAAAATTCTCATATGCATATGAAAAATCATGCACTGAAAGGATCCAGGGATTAGGACAAGATAAATTTATACCCAGCTTTGCACATTCCATTGACAAATTTGCTGTTTTGGCGTTGTTGCCTCCGACCTCCTGGTTACCGAGGGGATGACATTAAAGTGGAGAAAATGGCTTATTCGGTGCAATAAATTCAAACAGAGATGACGCACTTTGCCCACCAAGTATATCTAAGAAATTGTGGGGAAATGTCAAGCATTTCAAGAGAACGCTGCTGTAAATTCCGACGCTGGCGACTTCACCAATTTCTGCAGAGTAGAAAGGTCCCTTTGTTAGTGCTCAGCTGACGCCCAGCATGGGGAATATTATGAGCTGGGGGTCAAATGAAAGCTGAGGGAAAAGAAAGAGAGCTGTGATAGAACTCAGGCACCAGAGGGTTGGGAGCTGACAGAGCAGGCGGCACAGGAGGGTGGCCTGGCTCCCGAGGACCCCGCGGGCAGATCTGCTTTTCCTCCTGGCCTGTCCCCTCCCAGAGGCAAGCCTTCCCACAGCCAGCAGGGTGCCCTTCCCAGAGAGTGCATGTTGCTCCAGAGCTGGGAAAAACAAATGCCACATGGGGTCATTGGACAGCCAATGGGGAGTGGGCATCCCTTTCAGAGTGCTGTCACCAAAGCCACCAAACAGGGCTGCTAGGAAACCCACATCAACGGCTTGTGGTGCGACACACAAGCATGTTTTAACAGCACAGCATGCCTGAGTAGTGAGATTTAATAACCTGGGAAATAGAGAGGAAAAGAGTCCATCTAGCAGATTCTGGGAATTTGTTTTGGTTTGGATTGCATTTGGGAAAAGAAACGAAAAAAAAAAAAAAAAAAAGGAACACAGCCAAATCCCCGACAATCAAAGTAAATGAAGCCAAGCTACCCTGTTGCAGGGGAGCAGAGCAGGAGTGAACGCTCCCACCGTGCCCACATGCAGGCTGGTGGCATGGAGAGAGGTGCAGTGCCACCACGCTGGCGCAGCAGAGACTGGGGGCAGACCCTCACCGTGGGCACCTGCTAATCACTTCACTGACGGAAGTGCTCACCACGGTGACCTCTTGACATCAGGAGGGCAGAGAGGGCAGAAATGCCACCTCTGCTGGTCCAGCCAGCTCAGCCCATGACGCCTCCATCTTTAAGTTTCGTTTGAGGAGCTGACGTCCTCAGGGCTGCTGCGTGACCAGCGTGGCCCGCACCTCGCCTCAGCCTAGGCTGTCGTGACACAGGGCAGACGTGTGTAAATGCCCCAGGTAGCGTGCCAAACTCTTGCAGGGTGCTGTGGCTGTGACCCTGACTTTGGGTCGAACTTCAACCCGCTTTCCTAGCTGGCCACCTTCCTTTGCTTCAGCCTTTCATTTGCCCCTCAGAAGTGGCTGTTGACACGGTGTGCTATCGGCCTTTTTTAATGAGAGTAAAGATTACCCCGTGTGATGACAGAAAGGCGATGTGTGCACATCCAGCTTCCGTGGTCAATACCTTATTCTGCTAGGGCAGCAGCCCAGTGTCATTACGTGTTGGTGGGGGGGCAGCATTCTGCTCCTGTGGCCGCAGATCTTAAAGGGAACTCAAAAATCAGGCTGGGACTCTCCTCATTTAGGGAGAGGGTGCCACGTGTGAGAAGGGAGAAGGACCATCCCAGAAGCCTGCTGTCTTCTAGGTGGTAGGTTTGGTTTTGGCTTTGTAAAAATATATAAATGGTAGTCTTTGCTGCCAGCCTGTTGGGAATGTGGCTGTGTTGTAGGCTATTTGAACACAGAGCATGAAAAGGTCCAACTGGAGCTGGTCTCAGAGCATGTTTGAGAACAGAGGTAGAGGGACTATTGCAATCTGGAGGTGTGCAAGGGGGCTTGCTGGATAGTCTCCAAGGACAAAAAGGTAACTTGAGGGGAGGATGCTATTGCAGGAAGTGGTGAGTACAGACAGGTGCAGGCCGGAAAGAGGATGGTGCGTGTTAGAAGCACACAGCAAATGCAAGGCAGGAAGCAGGAGGCTAGGGACTGGCAGAACTTGGAGGCTGGCTGGGGACAGTGTGCTGTCTCCTTCGCATCTCGGAGCTGTCACTGGCAGTCGGCCAGGACACGGCCCACTGGGTCTCCTGCACCTTTCACTGCATACCGAGGAAGCACCTTCTTACCAAAGATCATCTGACCTTCTGCTTTCTGCTCCTCTCCACTTCTGGGAGCTGCCTGTGGTCATGCAACCTCCCAAGAGCAGGGGGCCAGGTAGGACAGGGTGGCCTGTGCTGGACAGGGACCGGGAGGCTGGATGGTGGGGAGATGGGACAGCACTCTGTAACGCCATCCTCCCCCGGGAAGAGGAGGGTGGGCAGCAGTGCTGCCTGGTGAGGTGGGAGCCGGCCCAGGGGCCGTGTGGGACCTGCACCTCCAGGGCGTGGGAACAGGAGGCGAGAAGGGCTCAGGGCTGCTGCTTCCGGTAGGAAGAAGGAGTGCTTCCCCCGGTACCGTGCGGGAGTTTTCACTGTAGCTCCTGGAGAACTGCAGCGGCAGATTGCACGGAACCGCAGGTCTGCTCCAGTGAGAAATCCCCGTTAGAGACGCTCACCCAGCTTCATACCCTTTAGGGCCTCTGATGGAGGATGACCTAAGCGGAAGACTGGAGCTTCAGAGGAGCAGGGAATTGGACCCAGAGGTGGTGTTGGGCAGAGTCAGCATCCAAGGAAGCATCAGAACTGCAGAGAATGGAATGCAGCCCATATCACAGCAGAGGGAGCAGTAGTGACGACCGAGCTTAGTAAGACAGACGCAGGATTTGCTCACCTGCTTCACAGCTATCAAACGCTCGCTGCCGTGGCCGTGGTGCTGGGGTCTTTGCTCAAATCAAGGCCAGCAGGATGAAAAAACTCAATGTACTTTTCTTTCTATTCCTCCAGCATTTTGTTTAAAACTGACTTTTCTTATTCGTCCCAGCCTGTTTTGGAGCCTTTTCCTGGTTTGTCATAGGCGGTCTTGCAGAGCTCCCCGGGCAGGAGGACCAGGTACGGATTCTGCTTCTGCCTGTGTCAGGACCTGGCCCTGGCGGGGAGGAGTTGCTCGGCACGGGGTGGCACGCAACCGCAGCTCACAGGGAGCCTGGGCCTCTCAGTGCCTCTCGTGGAGATCATGGTCCGGGCAGCCAGGGGAGACTGCGGGAGGGCTGGCGATCTCTGCCCAGGTTTTAGGATATTTCACCCTTATTGACATTGCACTGAGTTCTCCTTGACCAGAGCCCAGGCCTGCATTGGGGTGTTTAACTGGGGCCCCAGTTCCAACAGATTCTGTGCATCTAGGGTTGTTACCCCTGTTTCCTGGCAAATCTGAGCCACAATCATGGGACAGAGACGAAACATGTTGGAAGTGGCCTGGCTTTCCTCTCTGGGAGTTTCTGAGTAAGAGCACTTTCCTTACTTTGCTTCCTGAGAAGGCACTAACCCTCGGCGAGATGAGGAGGGAGCACCAGCAAAGTGAGGTGTGGTGGTTTGGATTCCAAATGTACTCATAACCTGTGTGTGGAAGTCTCAGTCTCCTATGTGGCAGTGTTCAGAGATGGGAACTTCAGAAGCAATGGACCACAAGGCAACCTCACGGGTGGGCGAACCCACCCATAACCTCGTATCTTAGCAGGATGTTGAGAGGTAGTGCCAGCCTGAGGATAGGGGTCTTGCTGGAGGAAGTCACGGGGGCCCCTGGAAGGTTTTGTCTCCAGTTCCTTTCCCTCAATCTATCTGTTTTTGTTTTCTGATCTCCAGAAGGGGAGCAGCTTTGCTCTGCCACGAGCCCCCACCACGAGGCTCTGCCTTGCCACAGGCCTAAATGCAGTGGAGTCAGCTGATCATGGACTGAAACTTCTGAAACTAGGAGCCGAAATAGCACTTGTCTTTTTAAAATCTATTTATCACTGATATTTTGTCACAACAGAAAGTTGACCAACTCACGAGGTGACAGACAGGAGACTGCTGGGAAGTGCACCCAAGACGCAGAACCTGCAGCGCTTGGATATTTGGGATGACAAGGCGCTGAGTCAGGAGAACTGGGCCTGGGCCCGGTCATTCCCGTCGCGAGGCCTGCCCGAGTCAGGAGTCCTCAGCACCTTACACTTCACTTGACGCCTTTGAAATTGCCACCAGGGTAGCACTCACACACAGGGCGGGTGAGAAGTTCTGGGCTTTTCCAACTGAAACCACTCTGTGTGACTCAGGGGACCCCAAGGAGAAGGGTCGTTTGGGCAGCTCTAGGGGTATAGGAGATGGGGGCAGCTGTCTCTGTCCCACAGAAATGGGAGGAGCCCAGAAGCACCAGAGAGGGATGAGACTGCGTGTGAACATTCAGGTCATAGACTCCGTCTCCGAGCGTTTCTCTGGGACCTACAGACTCAGCGAGCACTTCTGTCACTACTTTCGGAGGCCACTCATGGCACAGCCTGCTTGCTGGAGTTTGCCCCCACACGTCCTTGTGTCTGGTCTCCCCTCCAGACTGCTGGTGGGGTAGTGTCACTGGATTAGTGCCAGGAGAGCACTGGTATCCTGGCTCAGCAGGACCCAAATTTACCCTCTTTCCTTTAGAGCCTGTCGAGGCACCAGGGTCTCACTCCCTCTGGCAGCCCTAGAAAGGACCCTTTCACTGTGTTTTTGGTTTCCTGTGCCTGCTGGGGAGTCCTTGACCTCTGCATACCGCTCTGCACCTCACTCACATTGCAGACCCTTGCAGGGCTTATCAGGTGGTCCTGGGTCAGCTTGCCAGCTCGAAACCCTTAACTTACTCCTATTTGCAGAGACCTTTTCCCACGTAATGTTGCAGGGACAAGTTTCAGGACTGAGACCTCGTACTTTGGGACTATTATTCAGCAGGCCAGAGTTCTTCTCTGTCCTCAAATCCTCTATGAGTTCCATTTCTCCTCTCTAGCAGATGTTTGCAACATTTCCTGTCCCTTTTGCCAAACTTGTCCTGCCCCCAAACCATACACAGCCCCCTTTTTGATAACTTTTGATAACAGATTGACTTGTTGTACTATATATTGGCCTCAGCAAGGGCTGATAAACTTGGGTGAACTTGCTAAGTACAATCTATTACTAAGTAAAGCAGCTGTTTATCAAGGTGCCGGGGTCAGCCCAGCCCTGCCCTTTTTGGTTTTGGTGCTTTGAACAGATTGTTGAAGCTTTCTGCATTTCAGTTTCTTCACCTGTAGACTAAGCACAGTTATAAAACCTTTACTCTGAGGAAGACGTGGGCGAAACGCACGAATTCCTCTGCATCCTACCCGGAGCTCAGTGAGTGCCTGATACAGGTGGGCTACTAATGTGCCAAGCTGAAGGTGCCCTACACGGGGCTCCACGGAACTTCTGGGTGAAACTCACAGTGGGAAAGTGTCTCCGCTAGAAAATGATGGGGTGTGCTCCTGAGAAAAGCACTGTCTGCAGCGTTTTCCTAAGGACTTCCATATACACATGGAGGATTTGGGGCAGTGAAAGATTCAGAATATTTTCTCCAGGCAGAAAGGATGCTAGTTAGTGAAGGTTGGAAGGGGCTGACCTCTCCTATATTTTCCAGGAGTCCCAAACCAATCAATTGTCCAAGCACACAGGACAAGATCGTCCTCGCCTCAGTATCATAGGGAGTCAGGATGGCACAGCTACAATGCAGCGTCCCCCTTATCTGTGGGGATTCACCCCACAGCTCTGAGGGTACCTGAAAGCATGCGTAGTGCGGGACCTTATTTATGTCCTCTCGTGTGTGCTGCATTTCCACACTCAGTAGGAGCTTGGCGTGATCTGTGTCCATCACTTTGCAGTTTAAGTCTGGACCACAAACCAGTGAACAGTCTCACAGACAGACGACTCATCCCCACCGCGGATTTCAGCAACCTTGGCAGAAGGATTTTTTTCCTTTTCCCTAAGAGCTGTCACCTTTTCACTTACAGGAAGTACTTTATAGCTTCTTTTTGGCAGATCCTGATTTCACCATCACTTCTCTTGTGCTTCAGGGATAGAGTTAAATGAAATCAAAGTTGAATATGAGTACTGGGATATCCTGACAGGGGATCCGATAACCAAGCAAACACAAGGGCTAATGGGAGGGTAGCATATACAGTGTGGATATACTGGACAAGGGAATTATGTTAGTAACTTTCTCATATCCAACATCCAACTTGAAGGAGAGGTTTATTTAGTGCACTGTTCCCAGTGGATTTAGTTCAAAGTTGGTTGGCTCCAAGACTGAACTGGCATGGCTGGAAGGGTCTGGTGGAGGACAGCTGCTCATCCAGTGGCAGCCAGGAAGCAGAGAGAGAAGGGAGGAGCTGGAGATAAGAAAACAGCGTTTTAGTTCACATCTTTAGTGACCACCTCACTAGACAGCACATTCAGTTGTTAACTCATGAATGGATGAACCCACTGATGCTATAGCACCCCCTCTCCATGATCTGATCACCCTCCAAACACATGAGACTTTGGGAGGACACTTTAGATCTAGATCATAACAGGAACAATTCATGGTTCCTGCTGGCATAAAACCAGCTGGTGTGTGATTGCAACTTAAAACTTATGAATTACTTCAGGAACTTCCTATTTAATATTTCTGAAACATGGTTGATGTTAATTAAATAAAACTAAGGAAAAAGGAAACAAGTATTAGAAGTACAATGGCCGGCAAATGCACCAGCATCAGCTATCTGTGCTCCAGGTTTTTACAGTCTTGTAGTTATTTGTGCCTATTTAGTTGAACTTTTAACTGACATCTCTGTCACTGGTGGTTCTGGGTTTGTCAGTGACAGTGTCAGTGAAATGACTAGGCCTGCAGGGAGAGAGGCTGTGGGGAACGAAAGGCCTGCAGAGCAGGACGTGGGCTCTGCCTCAGTGGACGAGGACTTGCAGCTAACTTCAGGGCAGCGGTTGTCCTACTCCTGAGGTGAAAACAGAACTCACGAGAAGAGGTTTACCTCAGCCTATTTTGTGCTGCAATAACAAAATGACTGAGACTGAGTAATTTAAGAACAGAAATTTCTTATCATCCTGAATGTTGGGAAATCTGAGACAAAGGAACCAGCATCTGGTGAGGCCTTTTGGCTGTATCCCTTCACAGTAGAAGAGCAGGAGAGAGAAAACTCACTGCAGAAGTCCCTTTCTAAGGTGACATTAATGCAGCATGAAGAAAGAACCCCCATGACCAAAATACCTCCCAGTGGCTGTCACTTCTTTCCACCACACCAAGGATCACATTTTCAGCACTGAAGCTTAGAGACGCATTCAAAACGTAGTAAGGCTTTTCCCAGCCCACAGCCCTTAGGGCAGCACCGGGCTGGGGATGTGCGGAGGCTGTGGGTCCCGGATAGGAGAGGGGGAGCCTGGCCATGCTTCTGTGCGTGGACTGAGGAGGCAGCTCGCGCCGGCACAGCGCAGCACCTGCAGCCTCGGTGTCCCTGCCAGGCCTCGTTCTTCTGTGTGGCACTGCTGACATGCACCGTGCAGTGGACGTACCCCAGCCTCCGGAGTGCTGTCATCCACACCAGCCGATGGCGTCTGGGGGTGCTCGGGGTGAGAAGTTGAGAGCGGGCGGCCCTCCTCTCTCTGTGCTGCATAGGTCCAGCAGAATCCCGTGCTTCTTCAGGTGCTCACTCCTCGAGCCAAGGAGATGGTGCTGTGAGGAATTATAACTCAACGTCGTTACGTCAAATCCGACCTGGCCACATCTCGCTGCCGAGCATTAAAGTGAACCAGTTGATCGGAGACATATGGGGCTGGAGGTAGCATTGTGCAGTCCGGTAATTAAAATGATAATCATTTGGAATATTTGCCAAAGGTCTAAATCTAAGTTTGCCCAAGAGGTAAAGAGTCAACGCCCTTTTTACAACACCCCCAGCACCCATGGATGTGGGGTATTTAAACCTCTGACAGCTTGTCTATAGAAACCCCACTGGTGAGGGATTTATAACTCAACCATAAAAATCCACTCTGAGTTTAAGGTTGGCATGCGAGAACTCAGGAGTGAATTAATTAATGAATTTGTTCTTTCTTTCGTCAGTTTGACTGACACCTTCGAACCCACCCCCTTGAGATGTGCTCTCCACAGATCTCATAAAGCCAGGAACTGGGGGCTTGGCCGACGCCCGGAAGGCGCATGCGCTCAGGAATCATCAACCCCGCGGAAAATGAGGGAGGAAAATCCTGCCGCTTTAGGGTCCTTGGAAAGCTGGTAGTGCAGTGGGATGGACGGGGTGGTGGAGTGAAGTCCTCCCTCTGTGCCGCAGTTTGACGTCAAGCTGGGACCCTTCTCCACCATCTGGCTGCCTCCAGCTGGGAGGACAGAGCTGCCCGCATCCCTTGCGGTTTCCCGCTTCTCCTTCAAGGGCAGCTGCTGATCTGCAGGGGAGGCAGTGCCTGCCTCTCCGAGCCTGTGCTGGGCCCTCGTGTTCTCCCTGGATCCGGGGCTGCGGCTCCTTCTCTGCCTCTGCCCCAGGCAGCTGGCCAGGCTCAGCTAGAGCTGACTGCTCCCAGCAGAGATCCTGACAAGTAACGCTTCTGTCTTTGGGCCGCGGTGCCCTGTATCCCAGCATACAGTTAGTAATGGTGAGGGTCTGAGGCTGTCAGGCAAAAGTGGACCGAGGTGTGCCTGCTCCCCAATCCAGCAGTGCTGCAAACAGGAGCTGGCTCTGCTCCCGTGTGGTCATAAAGCGCCGGACAGAAAGCAGCGATGAGTATGGAAAATGGAGAACTACTCACAAATGGATAGCTGTGGGGGTATTCATGATCTTCAAGGTGTTGATTCTACCACATTCTTGCAGGTATTTGTGTCGCCTAGTGGGAAGAAATGTGTAGAAGAAGAAATACAACCCTCAGCATTCCTAGGCATCTGCTCTCAGAATTCCAGACTCTTGGTGCACCCTCTGGCATTTTATAAGGAAATCCTAACATAGGCCCCTGCTCTTTGGGATGGAGTTGAGCCGTCCTGCAAAGAAGGCTGCCTGCACAGACCTGCTGTGTCACCACAGCAGACCAAAGCCTGGACACTGAATTGTCTGACTGCCCTTTGTGAAGAGAGGACTGAGACACCCCTCCCCACTGTGAGCGAGTGCCGGGCAAAGCAATGGAAGATCACGCTGTCCAAGACGTAGTCCTGCTCTGCAGTAAGAGGAAGTGGGGACAACTCACTGGATTAGCAGAGCCAAAGGAGGGGAATAGAGAGGGAACAGAGAGAGGAGAGAGAACTAGGCAGGAGCATGTTCTTGTGCTATTGGCCGATACAGTGAAATTAGGTAACTAAACATGGATGAACCACAGTGGGGAAGCCAACCAAGGCCGGCTGGCCAAGTGCCCTCTGAGGAAATTAAATTGTAAGTGAAGATCAAAGGTCAGTGGGCTATTAAAATGTGGGTCTCCCCACACACCGTGTCATGGACCCAGGCCTCTGTGAACACAAGTGATTGTAAAATAGCTCGTGATGTTTCACTGTGGCCTGGGGTTAGACACGGAGATAGCCATTGTCAACCATCCCGAGAGGTGGTTGTGCCATTCGCTGGGGATGTTCTCCAGGCTGCAAGGGCAGGACAGCGTTCTGGGCTAGATTTGCTGCCCCTCTATTAGGGGTTCAGGGATGCTGAGTGAGGGGTCTCTCAGCAGAGGCTCTGGGGACAACTCTGAGGAACAATGACCCCATCTTGGCTCTATATCCTCTGATGTTGTGTAGACCTGGAAAAGTCTTAGATGGGCAAAGGGTGGGTGTCTGGCACAGGCCTGAGTGTGCTTCGGTACAGAGGGGAAGGAGAGGCACTTTAATCTCATACTGACTTCTGCTGCTCAATTTTATATCTGTCTGTGGATGCATGGTCTTCACATTAAAATCGCCACCACCCAAGGTGGCTCTGGGTTTCAAATACTTGGTAGTTGATGTGGCCCATGGCATGGCAAAGCTGACCCTCGTGGAGTTTCGAGACTTGTGTGCTGACTGTGTCCTGACATTGAGGTGCTCCTGGTGTGCTGGAAGGAATTTGCTGAATTGCATAGGTTCGTATTTCCCACTGTCCAAGGTCTCATCAGAGATGCTGAGGAATTAGATTTGCCTGAAAAGGTTTTGAAAGACTGGAGAAAATCCATCATGTGATAAAACCCACCTTCAACCATCACCATCATGCTCTGGGCAGCAGACTTCCAACAGCAACAATGGCCTCACCTAGAAGGAGAAGAGCAAGCATCCAGCAAAATTTGTGATCTCAGCGGGAAGCTCTGGGCTCCTGCAAACTGGCTGTTAGACCACTACCAGGATGCGAGCCACCATTCTTGTCTTTTCCCTAGTGGAAAATAACCCATCGTCTTGCTAATGAAATTTACCTTCAATTAGTGTATACTAAGAGATAATTGCTTTTATGTTATGTGTTTCGATAACCAAAAAACTTCAGAATCCAAACAAAAACAAAAAACAGTTAAAAAAATAAATGAACAAAAAGCATTTCAAGAACCAAGAAAATTTGCTTAAAGTAAAACTTTAAAGTTTCACAGTCAGTATATTGGCATTGAATATGATCTTATTCTTCATATATTTCTTAACTTTCCTTATTTGCCTCCGGCGCAGTGTAGTTGTTGAAATTCTTTTTCCAGTACCGAGGATAGCACCGAGGGCTTGAAACAGGCTAGGCAAGGGCTCCCGGCCTGAGCTGTGCTCCCAGCCCGGTTGGTAGTTTTTCATAGATGGGCAACATCAAAGAACTCAAAAGCACTGGAGTGAGGTAGGCATTGACTTCCGGCCTCAGGAGTCGATCAGGATCCTGGTTTCTAGCTATAAAGCCGGCTGTGCCAGCATCCGTGGGGACAGGGCTGCAGTGGACGAAGAGTGGCTGCGGGAGTCCAGCTGTTACTCTACGTCCCGTCTGCTCTGTCACCCGATCACCATGCAGAGACTTCCCCTGCTCTCTGGCCGGTTAACCCGGCTGGCCGCAGGACCTGCCTGTTCCTGGCAGCGATGTTTTTAGCTCCAGCTGCTCACATTCACAGCTCTCATCTGTCCCAGGGCCGCAGGGACAGGAGGCCCGTGTTTCCTGTCCTGCTCCTGCCTCGGCCTCAGCCTTTCCCTCCCTGTCTCAGAAATGAGGGTCTGGCCGCCTTGGCTGTTCACCCAGGTGCCCACCTCCTGCTTCTGTGCTTCCTCCCCAGACCACCACCATCACCACTGGATGTCTGGAAATCAAGAGTCATTTTCCCTCTTCTCTCCTCTGTGTATTTAATTATTGCCAACTGGACTATTTTCCTGTAGGTGGGAAAAATTCAAAGGTACAAGGAAAATTCTGACTGATACTCAAAATGTTTATGTGGCACAAATTGTTGCTAAAACTATGGGGCAGTAGAGAAGTGGTCCGCAGAGAAGGAGCAATAAAACGAGAGCAGCACAGGCGCACACGGGTCTGACATTCAAGGAGGAAGTGGTGGAAGCCAGAAAAGTGCTGGGCAGTGTGGGAAGGGGCTGAGATGCAGGCAGGTGTGGAGGCCTCTTTCTAGAAGATAGCGCAATGCATGGCCAGAGTGCGTGACAGTGATCCAGCCTGCCGTGAGAAAACAGCTGGAGGAAGCTGCCCCTGGTTACAGAGCACAGCTGGGTGATCTGGGTCAAAATCTCACCCGTGAAACACGGACAATGCAAGCCAGAGGTTAGAGACCCTGCAGGAGGGAGCCAAGCTGCAGCTTCTACCTGTCTGGCCATGGGGCAGGAGGGAGGGTGCTGGGCTCAGGATCCGGACTGCATCTCCAGGCATGGGAAGAGGGAGAGGGTTCTGCTACCTGTGGAGGTCCCTCAGCGAGAGCACAGAGCTCCTCCAGTGAGGTGAGCTTCTGCATCGTGTTCATCTCCCCAAGACCTTCTGTGTGGACACCAGCCCACGGGCCTGGACTTGGGACGGTGGGTCTTTCTTGTCCCACGCAGTAAAGCCAGGTCTTGTACCTCGCCCTCTCTCTTCATTCTGTTTGTTCATTAACTCTCAAAAAACAGAAGAACTATGGTTAGCTGGGGTTTTGCTGATAACACTGATAATATTTTCCCTTGGTGAAGGCAAGGACTCAAGAGAAGAAGGGCCAACAAAGGCGTATTCTAAAGCGTCACACCTGCCACACATTCTTAGGGGCACGCTGATCTATTCCAGTGTCTTCCGGTCTATGTGCTGAGACCCCAAAGCCATGTACTGCAAACAGACCATCTGCAAGGTGAGTGAGTTAATATTGGTAAGTGTGAACACTTGTTGCCTATGATATTTGTGGGTACTGGTATGGGCTGAACTTGCTTATCTAACCCCACCAAACCTCAGTACCTCATAATGTGCCTGTGGTCGGGGAGGTCTTGCAAAGAAGATATTAAGTTAAAACGAGGTCATTAGCATAGCCCCTACCCAAGCATGAGTGATTATCCTTGTGAGTGGAGGTCAGGACCCAGACGCACACGGAGGAAAGACCCTGTGAAGACAAGGAGAAGAGGCTGTGGGCAGGCTAAGGAGAGAGGAGGCCTTCTCCTGAGGAACAGCCTGGGCTCTCTCTTGCCATTCTGGAGTGACAATATGCCTGCACTTGCTATGAATTTTTAATGACCCGTAGTATTGCCATTTCCTCCACAAGGTCATCTGCAGTTCTAAGGCAGTGCCAACCCTGGTGAGAGCCTGCTGTATATCAAGCAGTAACATGGGTGGGCTGTCCACGTCAAGCGAGCTGTCCGTGAACCCTTTCTCTGCAGAGTGGTGGCTTCGTCCCTTGTGTCACTAGGGTGTGTGTGGAATAAGAAGGGCTTGGTGTGCAATCTTCACGCCGTGTCGAGGGACAGACTCAGAAGAGGATCGTGGAGCCACTCCACAGCTTAGTGTAATGGTTCTGCTGGGCACCAGCCAGCCCTACCCACCAATGTCACCACCTCTGGGGAGCACCTGCCCCTGCCCTGACTCTGCACTGCGCCCCTGAGCAGCTGAGTTCTTCTTTCAGTTTTGGTTCTGAAAGGAATAACTGTTCTCAGCACTGGCCAGGCAAGGTAGGGTGTAAACCATGGCTTCCTGGGGACCCTAACTTGTCATCTCTGGTGGGCAGGAAGCCCTGCCACACCTCTCCAGGCAGTCCTGGAACTTTCTGCTGCACCTACCTAAGCATCCAGGTGCATCTGCCTCACTGGACTGCAAGCTGCCGGCTGCTGGCCCCGGGAAGGACGTTCGCCACCTGCCCATCTGGAAGCCGTGGGAATGACCCATGTACCTTGCTTTCAAATTAAATTAGCACACTCTATTAAACGTTCTGAATTATTTCATAGAAAATGAAGGGCAACTGTTCTCATGAATATGTTTCTCTTATGGCTAATTATGAGTGAAATAGATTAATAAAATGGAGCATTGTATTTTCTTTGAAAATAACTACTACTTTAGAAAAAGGAAATTATTTTTTTATAAATCACTCTTAAGATTAAAAAATAGCATTATATGGCTGTCTTTCTAATATATATATCAAAATCTCTGCAATTTTTTCTTTCCATGTAGATTTATAACCAGTTGAAATATGTCACAGAAATAAAATAAATTCATGTTTAGGATCACCCTCCCCATAATCCATTAGTCTAAGAAATTGTCTTAAAAGCAGCGTGTCATTATTTTAGAGTTAAACAGTTAAACGTTTTTATACAGGAACATCAAAACCATGTATGCTTCAAACACCAAACCTTTTTTTAATGGCTTTCAGATAAAACAATTTATTTATGCAATTAACAACAACATGCAATTTCTAATAATTAGCAGATAATAGTTATCTGCAAAGTACTTTATAAAATTGCCTTTGAACTGCATTCGTTCTGTGGGGAATCACTGAAAATTGGACTATAAAATTACCAGAAAATGTACTGCATTAACAAGAATTTTCTGGATTCAGTTTCTCTTCAAATTTATGGGCTTGAATATTTGTAAACATTTGGTTTCATAGACAGAAACCCTGTCACCTCCCCTCCCTAAAAGGGAAGAATGCATTTTAGTACACTTTGCTGTTACAGGATTTAAATTTTCTTTGTTTCAACTTTGCTTTCTCTTTTTTTTTCCTCTCTCCAGTAATAAGGACATCATTTTGTTATTATTTCTTCTTTGAGAATTAAAAAAATTACTAATATGCCATTTTTATTGGTATACATCAGTTCTTTCTAATTTCCTTTTATAAACAATGTTATACATTCAGCAATTGTAAAACGTTCCCATTAAACTGAGCTGTCTTTGAAGAAAGAACAATAAAAACATTAAAGAAATATGTTAACGAGTATCAAGAGGATATTGAAAACAAAAAGGGTATTTTGGGCCCCTTTTGCGTTTTGGAGGCGGAATTCCAGTTGTGTGAGTCTGGAAGGGCCTCGGTGCTTAGACGGGTTCTCATCTTGGTTCCCATGAAACCTTGTCGGTCTGGGCACTGCACTGACCCAGCTCAAAACACACATCCAGGTTCATTCTTGCCAAGATGAGACGATAATGCCAGGAAGGCTCCTCTCCTTGGCTTGTGGCCTGGCTGGCTGAGACCTCCAAAAGCTAAATGGAGCATGGAAAGCAGATTGGACACAACGCACTGTCAAGCAACGACACGTCCCCCTGTCGGCTTCCTCCCACAGTCTGGACGCCTCGGCGAAAGGGCCCTGCTTTTGTCTGCCAAGGCAGTCTGCCGACGTATAGCAGGAAAATGGCTTTTCCTGGTGTGAAATGGAAGCCTGAGCATTGCTAGGAGAGAAGGAGAGAAAGCAAATGATCCTTGAGTTCCTTGTCTGGGTGGTTTGGCACACGCGCCTCACTGAGGAACCAGCTCACAGAAGAGCAAAGGAGTGTTTCAGGTTATTGTCTCACGAGAAAAATGCACGTCTCTCTCCGAGCCAGCAGGCAGGAGGAGCTTGCTTCTCGCCTTCAGCTCTGCAGGTTTCTCCCGGGTGAGTTGAAGCCACGCCTGAGGGCCACGCCCACCTTGAGGAGGCTGGGAAGTGATGAAAAGCGGGCCCAGTGTGTCCAGGCAGAAAGGGCACAGGCCAGGTGTCGGGAAGCCCCTTGTGGGAGCCTGCTGAGGCTCTGGGGAGGCTCGGTCTGGCAGGCGGCTCTGTGGTCTGGGAGCCCAGTCACAGGCTACGATGGCCTCTGGCCCTTGCTACTCCCATGTGCTGGGTCCCAGGCGCCACCACCTGGGCCTCTGCGAGGCGCCTTCTGGGCAGAGTCCACTATTAGGGGCCATAGGCAAGATGCCCGCAGGGAGCCCAAGGAAGGCCACAGCATCAGCTCTCCAGCTCCCGACAAATCGGGTGGCCTGGGTCTGCTGTTCCCTTCACCAACCCTCTTGTAGCAGGTTTGAATACGCTCTCCCCAAATCTATGTCTACCCACAACCTCAAATTTTGGTCTTATTTGCAAGTAGGATTTTTGCAAATGTGATTAGCTAAAATGAGGTCAACCAGAGCAGAATGAGACCTAATCCATTGACTGGTGTCCTTGCAAGAAGCCACAGAGACACATGCAGGAAGAAGCCACTTGACGATGAAGAAACAGATGGGAAGGAGGCAGCCAGAAGCCAGGGAAGCCAAGGATGGCTGGAAAACTACCAGAATCGGGGGGATGTAGGAGCCATGCATCCCTGGAGCCTCCAGAGGGTAATGTGGCTCTGTCAGACCTGGAGTTTGGACTTCTGCCCGCTAGAACTATGAGAATAAATTCCTGTTGCTCAAGTTGCCACATTCTTACTGCGTCTCTGTGTACTGCATCCCTAGCAAGTAGGGTCCACTACTGGGGACTACAGGCAAGACGCGGGCAGGGAGCCCACGGAAGGCTGGAGCATCAGGTTGCCACAGATGCTAGTTTGTCTATCTGCGCAGGCTCTTTTGACTCTGGTTCTAGGGATGGCCAGCCTCCTGCATCCCAGGGTCCTCAGAGGCATGACTGGCCCCAGTTCTTCCTAGTCCAGGATTCTTGTTAATGTGTGGCTTCTCTGTCCTCATTCTGAGTTTGATGTTCATTTCTTCCTGGGGCGTCACAGGCAGATCAGTGTGTGTCCCTGGTTCCCCTTCTCCTTTACCTTTCCCTCCAGTCTCTTCACGACTGCATCTGCCCATGGTGGTTTCAGTGTTCCCAATTTCTCTCACCAGGCACGGGCTCTTCTTGGTTCTTTCGAGGCACCCAGAATGCACCTGTCCTTTTCATTTTTCACTACCACTGCTACCGCTCAGGGCTTTAGGAAAACCTACATGAGCTGCTGCCTTCGGAATGCCCTTGCCCCAGATGGTTCTACACATGGCATCCACTTCATAATAGAATAGCATGTTCATCTCATTATGACCATGATTGGAAAATTCCATGGAATCTTTTGCCTTTACAGTGGCTTTCAGTGGACTTGCTGATCAAGATGATTGGAAAGTATTAGGAGCAGACATCCCAGTACTCCTATCCTGGGGCACCACCTGGACATGTGTGTTCTGAGGATGCTCCTATGGGTGCTGGCCTATTGATCCAGGTGCTGCTTTCACAATGTCTTACTTCTTTTCCAGGTGAATCTGCTCCTCAAGCTGTCAGGACATCTCTGAGTGTGTCTATCTTAGCCAGCTAAGCCAAAGTGGAGGATGTGTCTCTGCATTTTGCTGCCTTTCCTGAAAGACCCTCAACTCCTTGTACCAGTGGGAATCTACTTTGGTAGTGTCTTGGTTGACTTGAGCTCTTCATACAGCAACCTCCTTTTCCCCATCTCCAAGGGCAGCACCATCTCTAGTGTCGTCTGCCACTGTCAGACTTTCCAAAGGGACATTGCCCCTGTGTCATGCGTCTTCAGGAATCCTTTCTGTTCTCTTCACTGAACTTGAGGTTGTGGGTCTTTTGCATCTTGTATTCTAGACCTTACAAAGTGGATACTGTGGGTAGGTGGTAACGATGGTGTTTACAAAGATAGAATGGGCACAGCCATGCCTAAAAGCAGCATACTTACTGGGGCTTGTCACCGCAGCAGAAAACAGCAGAGACACCTTGAAAATCACATGCCCAGACCGGCTGATCCACCCAAAGAACCTCTCTGAGCCCCTTGGGTTCCTTGTATGCATCTTCAAGGGCCCAGCTCTGCTGAAGTTTCTTTCCCTCTGGCATCGCTCCCGGAGGCCCAGGCTTCCTGCACAGGGCCTGTACGTCCAGGAAGGACCTCGCCCTCAGTTTCCCTAAATTCTGTGGGATGACAGCTCACGGATTTGAGGAAATGACATGGCAGAGAGGAAAAAACATGCAAAAACACTCTAGGAAGTGTTTGGGATGTACAGACACATGAAAGCATTGGCGGTTTTGCAGGATGAAATTCTAGTGTCTTCCTGTACACCCTCTCCTTTCTCCCCCTGCTTCAGAGAATGAGCTCTTGAATAGGAATAAGAAAAGAAACGGGCTGAATTTAGAATGCTTGAAAGTAATAAACTAATCTATACTTTCAAGATTATTATTTATAAAATCTTTTGCATTTGTGAGGAACTCAGACTAGAAATGTATGATTTTGCGTAAAACACAAGATATCATTTGGCAGTTTCAGTTAAAGTAAAAATGCTACAGATTTTGTAAGGACTTAGTGGTGATAAGCGTTGGTGATGCCATCCTTTGGTAAATTGGTCCATCAGCACAGTATTCTGCCGATTGGCTCCCAGAGATGTGTTTGGGTCTGTGAATTGGTTTATCAATGAACTGCTATTCCCCAAATTGACTTAGGGCAAATTAATCTTTGATGAATTGACCCAAAGTCCAGTCTTTCACTAGAATTTTTTAATTAAACTTTTTATTTTGAGATAATTGTGAATTCACATGCAGTTGGAAGAAATGATGCAGAGATTCCTTTAACCCTTCATCTAGTCTGTCAATAGCAGCAAACTGCAAAACCATGAAACAAGTGGACCACAAAGACATAGAGGGACGCGGTCCAGATGTGGGATCCATATCCCACTAGCATCCTCCTGCTGCCACACCCTCTCCATCTTTCCTCACGGATCCAACCTAAGCCCTGGCCACCTCTAACCTGTAACCCACCTCTGGACTTTGGTTCCTCAAGAATGTTGGGTAAATGAACTCATACACTGCAAACATTTTGGATTTCTTTCTCCTTTCAACATGACGTCCTGGAGACTTGTCCACATTGAGACATGTCCACGCCTCTTTATTGCTGAGTAGTACCCACCAGATGTGTAACGGTTTCTTTATCTACATACCTACTGAAGAACATCTGGGCTGACTCTAGGGTTTGGTTATCATTTCCATGAACATTCATGCACAGATACTTGCATAAGTAAACATTTCCGTTCCTCTGGGATAAATGCACAAGAGTGTGATTGCTAGGCTTTGTGGCTGTTTCATGTTTAGTTTTGGAAGATACAGCAGAACTGTTTTCCAGAGTTGGGGAAGCCCTTTATGGTCTCCCTCCTTCCCAGCAATGTATGAGTGACCCAGTTTCTGCACATTTTCGTCAGCATTTGGCAGTGTCCCTGGTTCTGTTCAAGGCAGTTTGGTATCCATGTAGGGATATTCGGCAGTGGTTTGACCTTGCATTTCTGTAACAGATAATGATATTGTACTTATTTGGCACCTATATATCTTCTTTAGTAAATCTCTACAACGCAGTGGCTCATACTTTGACAACTGTATAGTTTGCAAATACTTTATCCCAACCTGTAGCAAATGTTTTCACAGTTTTAATAGGTCTCTCAAAGTGCAAACTTACTTCCTCCCTTCTTTCTCTCCTCTCTTCTTTCCTTCTGTCTACCCTTCCTTCCTTGTACAGTTTCGGAATCAGAGCACTAGCAGCTTCATACGATGTGTTGGGAAGTTCTCGTGATTTGGATCTGGGGTGTTCCCCCAAAGCCTCGTGCACACGGAGGGTGGTTGGGTCTCTGGTCAGTGCAGCTGCCAACTGTGTGTTGGGAGAGAGGTCGGGGTGGAAGAGGGAGGTCACTAGGGGAGTGACCCTGAAGCGTGTATCTCCCTCTCTGCGCTCCCTGCTTCCTGCCTGCTGTGACAGGAGCAGCTTTTCCCTGCCCAGGACCTTCCATCCTGCCCCACGGCCAGCGGAACAAGGAGGGTAACCACGAGCCAAAATGAACCTCTCTCCCTTTAAGCTGGGGCGTCTGGCGTTGTGTTTCAGCAATGGGAAAGCAGTGAAGATAGACGTTTCCCCTTCTTTTTGACTTCCTGGAAGCCACTGCGTAAGCTTGTTGCTAATTACTTTCTCAACTGGTTAGTAGTATTCTCTAACAAAACCATAATGGCTAGAGATTTCCTTTATGGGAAGTTGTAAGTTATAAATTCAATTTTTATAAAGATTACCAGATCATTCAGATAATCAATTTTGTCTTAATTGAATTCAGTTACTTTTGATTTTCAAAGAACTGTTCCCTTTCTTCTAAGTTTTTTTTTTTTTTTTGTGAATCTGAAGTCCCTCACAAGGTTCCCTGATATTCTTTTAAAGTATGTGAGATCTGTAATGATATCCTTTGCTTTGCTCTTGATATTGCTAACCTATGTCTTTGTTGTGTTTTTGTTAATCTTGCTAGAAGCTTATGAATTTTATTTATTTTTCAAACCATCAGCTTTTGGTTTCATAGTTTTTTTTCCATTGTTTATTTTCAATTTTGTTTCTACACTTTATTATTTATTATCTAACTTCTAGTTTGTTTGAAACTTATTTTATTCAGCTTTCTTGATGTAAAATTACTGATTTTTCTCACTACTTTGATACAAGCACTGAACTTTATAAATTTCCCTTAGTTTGGTATTAGCTGTATTTCATATATTTTGGTATATTTTACTTTTATTAAATCACATACATCTTTATTGGTTTGAGATATATCCTTAAACCAGTGGCTTATTTGGAAGTGCATTATTAATTTGCAAGTATTTGAAAATTTTCTACTGTCTTTTTGTTATTGAATTCTACTTTGATTCCTTTATGGTCAGAGAACTTACTCTGTTCAACATCAATTCTTTTTATTGGTTGAAGATTGATTTTGACACACGATATGATCAATCTTGATGAATATTCCAAGGTTTCTTGCAAAAGTGTATATGTGATTATTGCTGTTGAATGTTCTATATGTGCAATTAGACATGCTGGTTAATAATGTCATTCAGCTTTTCTATGTTCTTGCTGATTTCTTGTCTCATTGCTCTTTCAGTTACTTAAGGGGGAAAGGAAGTGTCAAAGTCCCTGGATTGTTAATGAGGAGGTTCTCTTTCTCCTTTCAGGTTTAACATTTTACTTCCTGTATTTTGATATTGTGGTTAACACAGGTACATTTATGATCATCATGTCTTCTGCTGAATTGATCCATTTATCATTACAAAATATCTGTCTTTGTATCAGTCGGTTTTTTTGCTCTAAAATTTGTTTCTTTTTATCTTATTGTAGTCATCTTGTTTTTTCTTCCTGTTAATGTTTGTACAGCATTTCTTATAACATCCTTTTACTTTTACCAGAACTATATTGCTAAATTCAAAGTGTTTTGGAAACAGTAGGCAGTTGGAATATGTTTGTTAATCCATTCTGAAGATATCTATACTATAATAAGTATATTTAGATTATTTACATTTAAATTAATAATGTTAACATCTCATTTTATTATTTTATTTTTCTCTTTGTTTTATCTGTTTCTTATTTCTGCGTTTCTTCTTTTTCATGGGCTGCCCGACCATCGTTACAGTTTCCCTGGTGATTGTTTACAGCATTTCTGGCAGTATTGCTCTGTGCCTTTTTCTTACTTGTAGCTCAGGCATCACGGCACACAGGAGTGATCCGCCTGCAGGGCACTGTGGGAACCTCGCTTTGGCGTGCTTTCCTTTCTCCTCTCATCACCACTGTCACGAATAAAGTGAATTATCATACTTCTTCCTTCAGTCTTCACTTGCAATGCAGAAATTCCGGGGGAAGGGAGAGTCTGCTGGGTTCACTCTTAGTTTCACTTTTTCCATTGTTGTCTTTTTTTTTTTTTTTTTTGTCCGTGATGCTCTGAGATTCTTGTATCATTTTCTGTTTGTTTATAGAATTTTCTTTGGTTTGAGAGAGTTTTTATTTATCCGTCAGTTTTGAAGCTCTGATCCACCTGACATGGAGTTTTAGGTTGGAGCTGTCTCCTTCTCATACCCGTCATTCATGGCGCCAGTCCTTCCTGGCCTCTGTGTGCGTCTTAGTTAGTTTTCACTCATTGCCGAGACAGAATACCTGACGCCCAAAATTAGGGAAGGAAAGGTTTATTTCTCACAGTTTCTCGGGAGTTTCAGTCCACACTTAGTTGGCTCCAAGGCAGCATGGTGTGGAGGGGCTGCTGTTCATGGCAGCTGCAAGCCGCAAAGCACGCAGGCGAGAGAAAGAGGAAACGAGCAAGAGGAAGACCCCCCTCATTTACACTGTATGTCGGCTCCACCCCTGGGTGGGTGCAGCACTCACATGGTCAATCCTGGTGCTAAGCACCAAACTGAACACAAGCAAGTGCCGGACTTAGCCCCATCAAAAGTATATGAGGGCTTGGGGGGACATAGCATACCCAATACAGTGTGTTTAGCTGAGAAATCTACTATTGTGCCAGTGGGTGTTTTCTTGCTAGCTACTTTCAAGGTGCTCTCTTGTCCTCAGGTTCCAGCAGTTTAATCAGGTTGGATTTCTGTATGGTTGTTGTTGTTGTTGTTGCCATGCTAGCTTGTTCAGGGTTTACTGATTATATAGGCTTGTGTCTTTTGCAAAGTTTGGGAAGCTTTTAGCCATTTTTTCTACAGATAATCATTTGTTTCTTTCTCTCCTCTTTTTCTGGAAGCCCGGTAATACAGATGTTAGATCTGTTATCATCATACAGGTCCCTGTGGCTAATTTGTTTTCTCTTCTTTGGCACTGTTCTTTCTGCCATTCAGCTGGGGCGAGTCCTGCAGATCTGTCTTCGTGTTCACTGTGCCAGCTCTTTGTTTTGAGCCTATATGGTCAGTTTTAATTTTTTTTGTATCTTTTGCTTCTATAACTTCCCAGAAGATAATACCAAAATGTTAAGTGAGCTTCCAAGGTAAAGTTGCTTGCACAGGGCTTCCAGCAAGCCATGTGTGTGAGCACTGTGCAGTGAGACAGCTCCCCATAAACCAAGGATTGCAAGGGTTGAGGTCATTGTGGTAAGTACAGATACCGTGGTGCCAAGTTTTGAATCCCACATTATAGAGTCTGACATTTAAACTGAGAAACATACCAACACTCATTATAGGTTAGAGTAGAGGAAAGAATACGGCTAGTTGTGGCTAGAAAGGTCTATCTTATTTTTGCATCTGGGGAAAATTGATGGCAGGGACGTCAGCTAGGGCGACGTTGAAACTGGGCAGTTACGATACGGGTGACGCGGGACTCGGGAGTCTCTTCAAGGCAGCTGATGCAGCAGCAAGGAGCGGCAGGGGCACCTGGCTGTCCCAGCCTGTGACGGGGGTGAGGAGCGCAAGGGGCTTTGTCAGGAGGTGTGGCTGTCCCAGCCCGTGACGGGGGCGAGGGGCGCGAGGGGCTTTGCCAGGAGACGTGGTTTGCAGTTTGGTGGAGGAGGAAGCAGCAGGGATGAAGGCCAAGGCTGAAGATGATTACTTAACAGTGCATCTACGTTCCTGCGGGATGAGGAGTTCGGTCTCGGGTCTCTGGAGCAGAGAATGGTCAGACCTGCTGACTGAGGGAATCGTGTCTGACAGTGTGGTGTACCAAGTGCGAGGACCTGGGATGGAACTTAGGAGAATCTCAGGACTGAAGAGAAGGGGCTGGGAGGTATAGAAGGAGGTAGAGGACAGTGTCCTGGGTCCTCAGGAGGGTGTGGACTTCAGGCAAAGATGTCATTATTCCCTTGACAAGACAGTTTGGGGAATGCCAGGGCTAGAAAGGCTGTGGGTGGCACCCTGAGGTCCAGTCTGAGACACGGATCGATACTGGTGGGAGAGGCAGTATTTTAGGGTGCTTGACCCTGAAAACTGGGCATGCAGATGATTGGAAGGCTCTCTGAGAAGTCAATACTGAGAGTTACTTCCCCTTGGAGAGCTTGAGGATAATAGGATTTCATGAGGGGTCAGGATTTGGTTGTGGAGATGCATGGCCGGACCCTGCATCCATTCATCTGCCTGGTAAGGAATTTGAATGTTTGCAGAGAGCTTTTCCTCCTCTGGCTGTGTTTGCTGTATTTATTGAGCAGTGATGAGGGCCATGAGGTAGGGATGATGGATTATAGCACGTTTGGTCAGTTATGAAGAAAACGTGCAAGACATAATGAGAATTATGTGTGTAGGACTTAAGGCCTGAATCGTTCTGGGGTACTATGGTGAGTCCACTTGCATAGTTTCACATATGCGTGAGAAATTTCAAGACTCCATTGAGTTAACTGTGCTGAAAAAACACATTGAAAAAGCTGTCCTCCACCCAGACACAGTGAAAGTTCCCAAGGAACTGAGATGTCTGTCTTTATGCACTATTCACTATTTCCAGTCTTCGGGTTAGAGGATGCTGCCCCCTCCACGTATCCCCATCAACAACTGGAGAAGCCTCACTGCGCTGCCTGCACAGCACCGGCCTCTTGGATGTGCTGCGTCTCCTTCTTCTGTCCCTTGAGTGTCGGGACCCAGTGTATATCCTGTGTCCCTGCACCCAACACATTGGGATCTCTTCTCTATGATTATCAGGATCGACCCACATAATAAGGAGGATGGGCTGCACGCACTGGCGGTCAATCCTTGTCCTCTATGAAAACCAAAAAGTGCGTCTATTCAACGTCACTCAGTACTGTATCCTTCCCACATCACTGCATCCTTTTCTCGTAATCCCACTGTTGCTGCTGAAAAGGAATTTGGCCACTGCACATTAGAGCACTTCCACTAACTGAACTGAAGCCATAAAAATGGTGAGGTGCAATATGTGTGAAGGAGGAAATGGATGCGGAAGTCCATGGCCTAGAAGATTTATAAAAAGTAGCTGTGGAACATCAGATCTAGGCCTCTGGTCTACCTTTTGTTCATGCTTTTTGTTGCTTTGGTGTGAGCCATAATGGGGGGACTACAGGAGGAGACTGAGTAGATTCGTGTGGATTTCCTTTAGGATTTCTACTTTGCCCAGCTTGTAGAACTACTTTTTCTTCATCTTTAAAATATCTACCTGTTTACTCTACAGAAATGAATTAAATTTTAAAATTTATGCATTAATGCATCTTCATGAATCTTCATATGTTTAAACTACAAAACTATCTCCAGATGACATGATAGTAGCATTTTCCTTGAATGTCATATAACAAGACAATGTAGATGTAGGTACGACACGGGCCTGCAGAGGACGGAAGGAAATCGTCAGAGACTGGGGAGTCAGATCAGGGGAAGGTCTTGAGCAAAGAGTCACTGCCCTAGGTACGATTGGTGACTAGCTTGTGACACTTCGGTCTGGATTGCGTTCTTCCACTTCGCTGGCTCTGAGAGTGGGAAAGGCTGTAAGTGGTATGGGAGTTCAGAGAAAAAGAAATCAATAATGTGGGACTAATAGAAGCAAAAAAGGAATAAAAATTACAGCGTAGATAATAGGAAAAAGAACGCAATGCTGTGCATTACAATACAAAGGAAGAAGAGCCAAATTGGGCTGAAATAAAGCACAGCTTTGCGGTAAAGATGCTGATTGATGCGCCCTTTTGTGACTTTCCCATGTGAATACTGATGAGCGTGCCCGCCAGTGAGCGCAGGGCAGCTTCTCAGCCCAGGCAGCCGGCGGTGCAGATCGGCAGTGCTCTGCTGCCCGGGATTCTCACTAACTCGGGCGGGGCTGGGGCTCTGCACCCAACATGGGAGTCAGGTTGCAGCTTGCCTTGCCATGTTGCGAGGTCAGCCCTTAAAAAGTTTTTATTTTGAGACCGGATCTTCTAGTGGCTGAATTGCTCAGGCTGGGCTGCAACCTGGGATCTTCTTGTTCAGCCTCCCAGAGTGCTGGGGTCACAGGTATGGGCCACACTTCTGGCTGCTGTGGCCCTTCGGGTCTGGATGGTTTTCTGTAGCAGACATCCTATGCACTCGGCCTGCCTGGTTCCACCTGCGGATGCTGGAAGCCCTCTCTACCCTACCTGTGACAACCAGGGATGTCTATAGACACTGGCAAATGTTCGTTGGGGGCACAGTAACCCCAGTGGAGGTCCCTGTTGTGGGGCAGCACCTGAAACCCTTCACAAAGTCTGAAGCTGAGCTGTGCTGTGGAACCTTGCAGCTGTGGAAGCCTGAAGCCCTGGAATGCAACCCGTACCCCTAAGGAGTGGACTTCAGTGTTACCCCATTTTAATTTATTAGAGGTAAACAGCCACATGTAACTTATGGCTGTCTTATTGGACGATTCAAATTTGTGACATTTGTCCCGGTACTGCCTTACTAGAGAATTGTGTTAAACCACCCATCAGGTGTACGTGCAAAGATGTTTCTCTCTGGCACTGTAATTTTATTAATGAAAGTACAAAAATAACTTAAAGTATGACAACAGAAACTGTGATTGTCTCCGATATGTGTTGCAAACGTTGAGGTCTGAGGGATTTGGAAGCAAAAGCAGCTTGTGGGTGATGACGCCTGCTGTGGTTTCTGAGTTTCTCGTGTGCACACAGTACATGAGGGCCTCAACTGGGAACTCATGAGGTTGACTGGAGACAGGCGACGTTCCACTCGTCTTAGAGTCTTTCCGTGTTACACTCCTTTGCTCAGAGTGGAGAAGCATCCAGTTACATAAATGCCTTTACATCTTATTCAAGTGTACTCGTTCATTTAAAACAGCCCATATTATTCCAGATGAATCAAGGTCTAATCTAACTCTGGTGAGGGGAATAAATGTAAACAGGTGGAGAGAGCATGGCTTCACATTCTTCCAGGAAGCAACATTGATATTCTAAGAACAAGTGTTTGATGATCATTCAGCTGTAATAAGGTGCTTACTTACTGAGCACGCATGTTTCCAGGAGAGACACAATGATATCTTTGAACTTTCATGACCACTTTTGTGCAAATTCTGAGTTTCTTCTTTAAAATGCATTTCCCGCTTGGCCACATCACCCCGGCACTCCTGTCTTCCATGAGAAGTGACAGAATACAATGCAGTGCTGGGGTTTTCTGGGTCTTGGAAGACAGAGATTGGTGACCATGGTCAGTGTTCTTTCCCCTCCTATACTCACCCAGTTGTCTCTCTTAAGAGGGGTGGAGAGCAGCCCCCCAAGAACCAAGTACCGCTTTCTCACTGGGAAGACCACACCAGCCGTAGATGCCTCCAACTGCTGCCCCCAGCTGCCCCGCTTCCCTGAGGACACCACGTGTGGAGTGGCAATGCTCAGGGGCTGCTGCATAACGGAGCTCGGGATCGCAGACACAGACACCTGTGCTCAACGCGGTGTGGTTCTAACTCTGGATGTAATGCAACCTCACGCTTGTTACAGGTTTTCAAGTGGAGAGCAAATCCAGGAGAGGTGCCTAGGCGGCAGAGATAGGAAGTGGAAAGTTGTGAGGGTGGCCCTGGGGAAGCCACTGTGCGCATTTGCAAACTTGCAGAGCTGGCTTTGCCTTGGAGTCCTCTTAGACCCATTAAGTCACTTTTTGGTGGTATTATTTAGAGAAAGGAAATCAGTGCTTTAGCTATAAGCTTTTAAATATTCTGAGGCAGTCTAACTGAAGCACACTTCTAGTTTGTGACACTTAGCTTTGTGTGTGTTCTTTACGTGCCCTTCTTCTCTCTCTGTTTACAATTCTCCTTTTTTTTTCTGTTCTGCTTTTTATTTTACCCTGAAGTTCCATACCTGCACGTTATAAATCAGTGTCCAGATGAGACCTCTCCCAGGAAGCATTCTGTGATGCAGTGAGCACTCACTGGGGCAGATTTGCTCTTGAGGTGTACGAGGCATGATCCACGAGAAGCACTTTATCACATATTCCAGCAGGAAGTCAGATTCATAAGTGCGACTTTGCCTGTGTATGCAATTGCTTGACTTTGGTAGAACAAAAGTTCTATTGCTCCTATTACCTCAACTTGTACTTTCTAATGACTATGGGATTTTTATTAAAACAGGGCATTAGACAAGAACATTTAAAAAAAATACTCCATATTGACTCATTGTTTCTTAATGGTAGGTTAGACATTTTTTTAAAAAATCAAAATACAAATAGGCAGTCTGAGTACCATTAGTTTTAGGAGTGAGAACTGTAATGGGGACTCAGATGACTGCTACGTACAGGTTTATTTTGTTCTGTCAATAGACTGAGAAAAATTCTTTTAGAAAAAGTGTTTCAAATTCACTTTTGAGTGTAGAAATACCTCATCCAAACTAATGCCTCATAATACTAACATGATAGTGTAGTCATATTACTTTTTGGTTGTAGCCAATTGCAAATTGCTTCCCCAAATACCTCTTTTATAACATTTAACACCAAATTTTCTTTATTTGCCACAAAATTCTCTTTTTATGTATCATGTGCTAAAAGACATTTTCTTCTAATCCTGAAATAAAATCCCAAGGTTATAATGGTGACTATATATATATATATATATGCACACCTTAAGGCATCTTAATATTTTTAAACTGCATTTTGTTCTGTTGGCATTTTTCTGTCTGCTTCTCTAATTGTGAAGCAGACCTTCCTCCACATAGCCATGAAGTGCTTTCTTTACCTACCCAGATATTTCTCCTTTTCCTCTTCATTCTCTATACCTGAACATTTTCTCATTAGAGCGGTCATTTTATTTTGGAAGGTCTTTACATTTTATTTTTATTGTCACTTGGATAATCATTAAACTTTCTTCAGGAGGTTTTTAGTACCTTTTAGGCTTTTGCTTCCTTTATTTTTTTAAATCCATTTTAATGTGCAGTTAGGTAGAGCAGTTCACGTGGTTCCTGGATGACCAGCGAAGTCTGCAAGGAAAGCTAGGAGGAAGGCAGGCCGATCACGTGTCCCCACTGGTCAGCAGATGGTGGACGTAAAGAGAAGATGAGCAAGGGTGGAAAGGGAGACCCTCTCTTGCCAGGAAAGAGCTAGCCCAGGCCAGCATAAATCATCCATTCATTGCTCAGGTATCCAGCACACACTTGCATGTGACCACTGTGTATCAGGCATGGCAAAGACACCAAGAGTAGAAGCCACGGGTGGACCGCCTCACGGAACTGACTGGCCAGTCAGAGGCAAAGCTGCTGATCTTGTCTCTCGTACAAGCCCCTTTGCTCTTTCAGTCACATGTATGAAAACCAGATGCTGCTCTTGTGAGAAATGTGTGATCGGGTGAGAAATTGTAAGAACTCAATTGTCCACATAGAAATTACCTTTAAAAGTCAGTTTGTTGTATGCAGAAAAGTTAAGGATTATTACGGTTAAGAATAAGTTATCTACTTAGCTTCGAATGTCCTTGGGAGATGAAAGATCGTGAAGCAGTACCTCTTCATGGGTTAGACATTTATTTAATTGTGGTGAAAATACACAGCTCCAACGCTGCACATATGACAATGCAGTTGTGTGGGGTCTGGGAGGACCGGTATATTTTCATTTTTGTCCTCTTCACCTCTAATTCTAAAATCCTGCGTATGAACTACAGGCAATTGACATTGCATTTCTCCTTATCAAGAAATTGAATACTTTTGTGTATTATTCTAGGAATTTTTTGTTTTGAGACGTGTACACATGTCACATTAAGTATTTAGCATATACACTGATACAATCAGATTGCTTTCAAAATTTGGTAAATGCAAATCAAAATTCATCTTTGAAGTGATGTATTTTCTCTTGAAATCATACACTGAGGATAAATTTTAGAAGAAGACAGAGGGTGTCACTACGGAAGGCAGTAACAGGCAATGTTTGTGTAGCCCTTCATGACTTATGAAGTGATTTTGGTGATTAATTTCAACTCAGAACTTTCTTGCGATGTGTATATTGCAAACCGTGCTGCTGTGGTTTGTGCTTTGTGTATACAGGAACAGGAAGTCACAAAGTTTAGGTGATTCACCTTTGTTCCTGTGATCAATTAACTGACACAAGAGAACCAAAGCAGAGGGCAAGTCTCCTGGTGAGGTCCGCCAGAAGGTCTTACGGATGACCGCCCTGCCACGTGACAGCTGCTGACACGGTGGAGAGGCCATGCCATGCAGCGGGGTCTGGGAGACTCAATCCCGAGGCAGGGGGCACAGTGTGCAGTCTTTGGGGTGCTGTCTGCCACTGATTTTCTGCTCCTAACCTTATTCTTTCACCGTTCCTTGTCATAATAGCGTATTTCTGATGGAAATAGTATAATTTTTAGCACCATCCTTGCCTTTGGTTTTGAAATGTATGATTTCCCAAAATAAAGGCATGCATGGAGAAAACAAATCTACCATGTGTGCTAATGGGTATAACCACAGGTCCAGACTCCCTGTCACATTGGCTGATCATGGACTGCAGAACTGCACCCTCGTCACCAATGACCTGAGGAGATCCAATGTGAGAGCAATCATTTTGTTTGCTCCCCATTTCTGCTCCTTGATCTGTGCAGGGAATCATTGAACACAGCTAGGACAGCTGAATCACACTGCCACCCTGCTTGGATTTGCCTGGCACGCCAACTGCGCTGGGGCATGCATGCCATGCCATGAGGGTTTCCCTTTCCTTCAGGTTATTGATGTGCATTCTTGGGATTGTGGGATGCTTTACGGACTTCGTAATGATTCTGTGTGTGTGGTTAGTTTAGTTTATGTCTACATGGACACTTACTTTACTTTTATTACCTTAAAAGGTAATAAAACCAAATTATATATGATTTTCCCATGGTAGGGAGTCTTGGAGAAGAGGGAAGACTCCTATTGTCTCTGCTTTGGCACTTTAGAAATCCATCCTGCCTCCTCTGCCAGATGCCACCACAGTTAATGCTGTGTGTGGCAACCAAGTCCACCTTTGGGAAGCTTGTGGTGTGGCAGGGAGGGGAGGGGAGGGGAGAAGCGCAGCTGAGTCAGAGTTGGTGAAGTAAGAGCAGGACCACGTGGGGACACAGGCGGGGTAGAACTGCGGCTGGGGCATCTACAAAGGCGAGACTTAAGCACAATGTGCAGGCCCCTGAGGAAAGGCAGTAAGGAGGTGGAGCTTTGTGTGTGTGAACATGTGAGGAAACGAAGACAGACAGCATGCTGGGCAAAGGTGCCGTGGTCTTAGAGGTCAGTCAAGGAGCAGATGTCCTGTGCTAGCTGGGATGCCCTCGCTTCTGTCTTCTGATTCTGTATTGTGGAAGGGCAGGACTGAAAGCTCGTTCTGCTGTATATGTGCTAAGCCGTGCTACTGATAAAGTGGGCCACAGTTTCCTAATCTGTAAGATAGGCTTGAACACAGCTCCTTGATTCCAGTCTGCTGAGATAATTAGCCAGAGGCCCCTCTGCAAGGTGCCTAGCAAACCTCTCCACAGCTGGTAAGTGGTCACTCAGAGCGAACTGTGATTTGTGCATGCTGGAATTTATCAAAACAGAGACATTGAAACTGCTAAGGTTAGGGAGAAGGAAAGGTTGGCAGGAAGCACTCAGAGAGCAGGGAAAGACACGGAGGCCAGTGAGGAGCTGAGCAGGACTTCTGTGGGCAAGAAAAAGCAGGACCAGGCAGTGTCCCTGAGCAGGGGCGTGAAGGTCGCGAGCGCATTGTTCAGGAAGATGAAATGCTGCAGAGCGTGCAGGCTGGACCCAAGGAGATGCGACACCCAGAAGCACTTGAGAAAGCAGAACTAACGGAGTTATGAGAAGGAAAGTTGCTTGTGAAGATTGACTACTGAGTTGTTGGTGAGAAAGTAACCTCAAGAAGAAGTTAGACTGGAGAATTTGGGTAGTAAATAATTAATAAGCTGCAAGATAAAGTGGTAGAAATGACTGGGTGCCAACAATGACGATGAACAGCTTGAGGGAAACCTGTGGGCCACGGGCAGTGAGATGAGCCCAAGAAAGACGAAAGGTTGGGAATTACAGGGACAGAGGGAGACGCTGACCAAAGATACTTTCAGATGGGCGGAGAAAGAATGCAGTGTGGGGAGCAGCTGAGCGGGAGATTGACTGCCTGCACGGGGTGAGAGGAAGGCCAGCCCCGAGAACAGAGTACGCAGAGACAAGCGAGTTGCTAGGCAGGTCCTTTCTCCCATTAGGAGAGGGGTCACACCTGTTACCAACCTCCTGCTAATCGTATAGATAAACACTCTGCAGTCATTGGCCAGTTCCTTTTCTCCCATCGGGAGACAGGGCTCCTCCTGCCCTCAGATTTCTGCGTTCTGACTTCTGTCTTCATTTCTTCATCCTCCACTGTCCTACCCCTGGGAATTTCAAGAGCTGTGCTGGATGTGGCAATGTTGTAGGCAGGAGAGAAGAACTGCAGGTAGGATGATGTTTGTTCCTATGTTTGTTTTGGTACTGAAGACTGAACTCAGAGGCACTCTACTACTGAGCTACATCCACAGCTCTTTTTACTTTTACTTTGAGACATGGTTTATCAGCTGCCCAGGCTGGTCTCAAACTCAAGATTCTCTTGTCTCTGCTTTCTGAGAATCAGGAACTACAGTACCGGAATTTGCCACCATTCCAGGTTTAGACTGATTTTAAGAACAGGTAATTCTCTCCCTCTTGGAAGAAAGTACAGAGCAGTGGGGCAGGAGGCCTGAATTGTAGTCCGCATGGCCTTGGACACAGTTCTACTTGTGTCTGAGTGCTGTTCTTCGTAATACAGACCATCATTGAAGAGATCCTTGCTAATGTTAGCACAAAAGTTTTCTCTATGACTGACCCCTCATTTTCCTGCAGTTCTGACTGGAGCAAGGTTTTTGAAAAAATGCATACTTTGGAGCTTTCTTTAATGCTGTGGTTTAATAAGCATAGCCCTATAAGAAAATTTCAGCTGATTTGAAAGGATAGTCTTGTATTTTAGAATCTGTGGTTCAGATTTCTCAATTAAGCTCTACTTAAAATTTAGAATGCCATTTTAGACAGTGCTGTAGTGGTCAGCATCTTTGTCGGATCCACGCTTGACTCTCGTCTTCTCCACGTCCTGGAAGACACAGCAGGCAGATCTGGGAGGTCCTCTGTCTGCCACTTGTCCCTGCAGAGCCCATGGGGCAGCCCTGTCCAAATTGCTGCCCAGTCACGGGCTGGCAGGAAATTCCGTGGGGCAGCCCTGGAGTTTTCTCTTTTCCCATAGAATAGTGATGGTGAGCCTTCTAGAATCTTTCGATGTTATGAAAACAACTGGCTGTGGCACATAAGCCACAGGTTCACCACCTTTGCCCTACAGACTTTGCACTTGACCACTTCTCAAGAAGACCAATATATGTGTTTCTGGAACCACTTCCTTAGCAACAGAAGAGGTAGAACAGGTGGCAGAGAGGAGCATGGCTTTGACATAGAGAAGGAAACGGGAGGGCAGGCCAAGCTGGAGCTAGAGGCAGGATGCACTTGATGGGTTGCCTGAGGACTTGTGTGGTGTGGTATCACGGGCCAGTCTGAACCCGGGCAGGTGGGGTTCTGGGACAGCCCTACAGCAGTGAGCCAGACTGACCCAGGAAAGGAGAAGGATTCTCTCATGTGACGGCAACGCTACTCCACCAATCGCCAGCACAGTGCTTTTTGACTTTATAGATTCCCCATTACAAAATATTCTTATGAGGGAGCTTTGAATGGTCTAATAAAGTAGAAAGAAGACTAGTTCTGCAGTCTAGACCTCCACACTGCTGATGTTGCAGTGCGCATTCCTCTAGTCATTCCTGAGCACAGTTGCTTGGCATGTTTACATAGCAAGGCTTCCGTTCCCCTCACTGTACTCAACACATGCACACCCTTCTGCATCATTAGTGGTTAATGCATCGTAATCCAAACCCACCGCACCATGGTAAGCTTAGGCTGTGGATGAGAAAGCTATGCTGGCCCGGGTTGTGCTGTGAGAGCAGGAAGGGGTCCTGTGTGTGGGCTCAGAGGGCGCCTCCCTGTCACAGCTTCCAGAGGACACCTGGCTGTGGTGAGACTGAGATCGGCTCTCCCACAATCAAAGTCAATTAAAATTGAGTTGATCTGAGAAACTGGAAGTACCTAAACATCAAGAAAGGCTTGACTTGGGTTTAAATTTAGATAATGTGGATGTCGGTGGGCCGATAGGAAAGCCACCACACAAATCAAACAGAAAGAGTGAGGGCAGTGCTGGAGCTTCCTTGCATCGCATCCATTGTTAAGCGAGCCAGAGCAATCTGAACACTTAGTAAATGAAATTGACGGGTCTTAACAACGGAATCGAAATCTGTATGGGACAACAAATCAAAGTCCGATGCAATGCTGAAATTCCGATTCCACAGCCAAGGAAGACTTCTGGATGTGTGCTCCAAAATTAGGTTCAGAATCAGAATATCGCCTGTCCTGCAGAAGTCCATTTCCATTTTCCAAAGGTCAGATTGTCACATATACTGGAGATAAAGTAGTTTGAAGTAAGAGCTGCTAAAGACCCATAGAAAACACCGTCATGTGTTTCCTCTTGGTGGGACCATGAAGTTACAGGTGCATTCTCATGACCCAGATCCTGCTTAGGCCAGTTACATATTTCTGCTTCTCCTTCCTTTTGGAATAGGAATGTTGATTCTGTCCTGGTCCTATAATTCCACCCTGAAAGGACATAATTTGTTCTCTGATTTTGTAGACTCACAGCTGGAAAGAATTTGACGTGAGTCTCAGGTGAGCACTGGACTTGGCCTTTTGAGCGATACTGGCGTGAACAGAAACTTTGGACTCTAGAGAAGGTATAAATTTTGTGTTGCAAGAAAGGTGAGAACCTCGGGAGCCAGGTGTGGATATCTGTGGTCTGAATGGGATTTGTTCTCCAGTGGCTCATAAGTTAGAAACTCAGTCCCTGAGCAGCAGTGAGAAGGGACAGAGCGTTCAGGCGTCGAGGGCTGTCTTCAGAAGGGGTTGAGGCAGTTTTGCTGAGAACACTTGGGGATTCCCACAGGAGGGCTGTTAGAGAAGCAGGAGCCGGGCTCCTCCCGCTTGGCGCTGGCTCCCCTCCTGCAGCGTGGTCTCTCACGTCCACGTGTACTTCTCCCATGATGCCTTCTGCTGCCAGCTCCTTACCCGAGGCCAACGGGCCCATCAGTCACGAACTGTCAGTCTGCAAATCTGTGAGCTGAATAAATCTCTTTCTCTGTAAAGTTACTCAGCTTTGAGTATGTTGTTGTACTATCAAAAACCATATTAATACATTATAATCATGTGATTTAACCAAATATATAAAAAACTACAGCATGAATGGAGAATGTTGAATTAAAGATCTAAGCATTGGCAGGGTTTTGTGTAATCTTTATCCTAATGTTTCACATATGAATGAAGCTTCACAGTGGGCTTACACTACGCGAGAAAGTAGGTGCTGAATCTCTTTGGGCTGATCTGAGAGACACAGCCATTGCCCAGAACAGCTCAGTGCCAGAGCTATAACACATGAGGAGACTGAGACATCTGTCTCAAGCAAAGAATTAAAGGGACCTCCAAAAGATGGAGAAAAATTAAGATTCTGGTGCAATTTTTAAAAAAAGTCAGAGCTTATACAAAGATTCATGATAAAAATATTGAAATTGTAAGTAAAGGTGATCAATAACAGTATCCCACAGAGCAACAGTGGCCAAACAGAAATATCAGTGGCACTGATCAAATCTTTCAATTCTTGCTTTATGGATTTTTTTGCATTTATTTGCACTTATTACATACACTGCATTTCATTTTTGTGTCTCTTGATTACTGAGATTTTGATGCTCCTTTAAATGTTACGAGGTGAGCACTCTCCACCGTGCCCCAGCACTGCTGGCGAGAGAATAGCATGGTGAACAGCAGGTCTGTTTCCTAAAGCAGAGGCAATAAATCAGCACCAGAGGCAGTGAGGGTGTATTTAGCTTTGCTTCTTAAAGTCATTTGTTCAAGAATGTTTATTGAGCACCTACTGTGAACCAAGTCATGTTCAAAACTCCCTCAAGGAGTTTGGGATCTAGTGACGGATGAATACAAGATGTTGCAATAGAGCCAGCTGACTTAGAGGGTGCATGGGGCTAGCTTTCCCCAGCTTCGCAGATGATGTGACAGCTTGGCTGAGATCTGAGGGACGTGAGTGCGGGCAGGAGGTGCTGGGTGCAGGGAAGATCACGCAGGTCTGCAGAAAAGAGGACTGAGCTCTTCCAGAAGGCTGAATAGAACTGTGGACTTGTCACTGGTGTGGACTCAGACATGACGGGAGACGGCTGCATCAGGGGTCAAGGTGGTGGCCATCTGTGGAGGCAAACAGCTCGGGCTGCCTTTAGTCGCTGAGCTTTGAGAGGCCTGGGGACCACAAGCCCTGCAGAGGCCCGCAGCTGGGTACTGAAGTTCTTAGGGTTTGTGTGATACACAACTTAATATATCAAAGAGAATTTTGAAAGAAGTAAATAATGGGAGTGGGCAAGATCAGACCAGAGGCATATTTGAATAGAAAGATTTGAATACATAAAGCAAGGAGGACCCAGGACAGCAGCATGCAGAGCTACTAACAACCAGGAAAGACAGCCCGGAAAAGAGAGCTGCAAGAATCAGTCAGTGCAATTTTACATAAATTCAGGAGGCCGAGGCTTATTTAGAATGTGTCACAGTGAACCCCTTCCCCTCTCTCTGTGCACGTCCAGGAGAGCTAAAACTGAGGACAGTGTCCTTCGAAGACATATGTAAGTCACATGCAGACTTACTATGGGCCAGCATCTTGGTGCCAAAGAGGGGGTGATTTCAAGTGACCTGACTGGGGGTTCACATCTCCACCCCTTCTTATCGCAGCACGGGATGCCACAAGTGGTCTCCCCAAGCCCCCACCATACAACATTATGACTATGTGGAAATTCACGGGCACCAGACGCCTGACATCCACTGTGGTTGTGCTTCGGTGGTGGAGTAAGAACTTTTCTAAAAACATTTTTATTTTACATTTTCCTATTTTTATCTTCAATTTTCATGTATTACATAAAATTTCATTTCTGACAGCTAAAGATAGGAATGAGCATCAATATGATTTTTAGGATGAAAAACACTTTTATTACTCTCTTCCTACTGTCCTTCTTACTTGATCTCTCTTTCACACCTACATTCTTTCCTGTCTTCCCCTGGGTCTCTCATCCTTCCCTTTCAGCATCTATGTCTCATGGTTTTAAATGTATCCATGAATCCTATTTTGATCACCCCGTGAGCTGAGTGTTCCTCAGCTCTTGCTCCTCCAACTTCCTTCTCTGGGAAGCATGCTGGGGAGCCCTGTTACATCTGGAGAGACAAAGCATGAAGAAAGCTGCTCGGAGAAGGGAGGAGACGACTGGTACAGGCTGCCTGCGAGTTCGGTCACATACTGTCACACGTCAGCTCCCGCAAAGGTGTTCTGCACCGGTGACCAGCAGTGGCATACAGGTGACTCCACGTCAAGGAAGCAGCCAGGACAATGCAGGCGGCCTCAGCTGATCACCTGAATCCTTAAGAGGAAAGATAGAGAATCCTGGGGAAGGAAAATTCTCCTTAGGACAATGATGTTAGCTCTCCTGAGTTCCCGGGTGGCACCTGGCCTGCTGATTCCCTGTACCTGACAAGATCCTGAATCTTAAATATACAAAATATATGCAAATATTTTTGTATCCATTTCCTATGTATACTATATGTAATATACTTTTCCCTATGTATACAGCACGCATGAAGAATACATACATATCTGGAATATATGCAAGATTATACATGACTTTAAATTTACTTTTGCTTATATTTATCCCTATATAATCATTGTGCATTATAAGTAACACTATTCCTTATGTACATAGTGGACACAAGTAACACACTATGAAGTGTATCTAAGGTGTCTTACTTTCCTGGCATTGGACGTGATACCAGGTAACCACGACTTGGAGGAAGTGGGGTTTGTTTTGACGATGGCTTCAGTCCAGGGTGGGTTTCCTCCAAGGCAGAAACAGCATGGCGGAAGAGCCCCGGCAGAGGAAAGCAGCTCCGTGATGACAGCAGAGAGGGCAGGGTGTGGGGTGCGGTGGGTGCACCCTTGCAGGTCACATCTTGGTGACCCATCACTTCTGACTAGGTCCCACCCCCCAACAGTATGTACAGTTCTGAACTCTAGCAGAGGAATCCAGTGATGCGTACAGTCCCTCGTCATCCAATGACCTTCCACAAGCCTGAGAGTTTTGGAGACATTTCAGATCTAAAGCATAAGATAAGGAGTATATATGGAATTGCATTCATTTAGAAATTTCTTATGGTTGCTGCATGTAGTTCACTAGTTTACATATTTGAGATAACCATGGGATTATATATAAGGAATATACGTAAAATGTATTTTATATATTATGTAGTGTATTGCATATAATTGTGTAGAGTGGTACAGAATGTTTATAAAGTTGTGTGCTATAGGAACTGGCTCACGGTGAAGGGGTGCAGTCAGTGAAGGCCCAGAGGGAAAGGGAGCATGTTGCTGCAGCCCAGAGGAAGGCGAGTCTGTGGTACAGGAGAGGCAAAGCTCGCACAGCTGTGTCCCACAGTTATGCGGCTGGCAGAACCTGCGCGCCGTGAGAGTGGACGTTTAGCTGAAGAGGTCACAAGCCAAGTGTTGAGAGTGCAGAATGGATTCTCCTTGCCACTTAGAGTAAAATGAAAGAGAAAGAACGAGAACAAATGTTAAACAAAAAAGGCTTAAACCTGGGTGAACTGAGAAATTCCCCACCTCTGTAGATGGCCACACTCCCTGGAGGAAGGGTTTGCCATCTGGACAGTGTGCCCTGGAGGGTGTGCTGCTCCTGGTGGGCCGAGGCCTGGGGAGTCACGGGCAGAGGGTCAGCAACACAGTGTCTTCAAAGCGAGTGGGCTGCACAGAGAGCGCCTCAGTCAGGAGGGTCTCTGGGAAGAAGAAGGCGGGGTCCCTCAGCCTCCTCAGCTCTGCAGGCAGGGTCTGGATGAGCCTCCGGGCTTGCAAGGCAAATCCCGGAGACCTGCGGAGGTGATCCACAGCAGTCTAAAAGTTTATTCTGCGGACACTCTGTCTGTTTGGGGTAAAAGGAGCGGGGAGAGGACAAAACAAAGAATGCAGGAGACGACCAATGAAAGGACTCACGGGCAAGTACAAGCTGAGCGTGAGTGCCTGGCTGTGCAGAGCCACGGGTGGCGGAGGATTGGTCCTTGACCTGGGAATTTCATCCCAGGATGTGTCCTACCCAGAGCTCACTCATCCCTAATTTGATGTCTAATGGGAAACCCATATGAAATTTTCAGAAAAGGTAATATAACATATGATAAAAAGCAGTCATTTTTATTCAATAAACATTCCACAGATTTCTGATGGCTACTTATTCAAAGAATTGTGAATAAGCACACAGCAGTGTCACTAATTCATAGGTAGTTGTTGCTACTGTGGCTTTCAAAGCCCAGTATAAATGCAAATCCGATATGACAGGCGTTAGGAAGTTTCGTTTTTCTTTTTAGAATCTAAATAGAATAATGTTAATTCTCTCGGTGCAGGATTATGTCATGTGCCACATTTTACTTAACTTACTCCTCTATTACAATTAACACAAAATCATTTGCATATGCATTTTAGACTAGTGTTATCTCATAGGAGCTTTTGGAGGTGAAATGAAGTCAGCAATATTGTCCCCGTTCATAGAAGAAAAACTATGCAGAGAAAAAAGCTCGCTTAAGCAAGTGGCTGACTTGGATATAGAAGGCAAGTTCACTGAGCCTCATGCACTGGCTAAGGCTGAATCTTTCTCTCATGACCTTGAGTGACACTGCTGGTCCCACCCTCGAGGAAATTGGTACTGATGTGTTGGAAATCTCTCATTATACAGAACATCTCCATTAGGTAATGAGACAATAAAACCTAGAGTTATTATATTATACTGTACCCACAAATGACATAATTACAAACCAATCCCTAATTTAAGAATTCCAGAGAGTTCAAAGAGGTCAAATGTTTAATTGAAATGGAATATTTAAGCTAAATTGCTTGTGTACTACTTCAATATTATTGAAGTCCTAATAAATACATTAAAAGACTGTTAGCAAAAGTACTTCCTGCTGAAGAATGATCATCTGAAGAATGTCATTAGCCCATTTTGTAATATGCAGAGAATGTTGTTTCAAGCTAATTAAGTACTATGCATTTTTGATAGCACTTAACAATATGTGGTTAATTATTATATGCAAGGTTTGTTCTATAGCATTAATTATGATGAACTCATTTGGTTTTTATAAGAGCAGGAAGGCAGTGATTTGGGAGGTACTGTGCCTACAATGGTTTATTGAGATTTAGATTCAAATGAACAAACTTTGGAGCTTTATATGCAAAACAAAGAGTTTATCAAATAGGTTCTAAGACTGAGTCAAAAAATATAGATTAGGGAACCATCTTTGCAGGTTAGACATCTGTACAAAATTTATAGAACAAAGCAGGATTAGTATACAATTTGTGAAAAACGCTTCCCTGGACCAGACTGATGTGAACCATTTCTCCTCCTGAAAGTTACTCTCCCAGAAGTGTTTTGGCCCTGACCCTCTGTCCCACAGCTGACCTAAGCTTCCGCCTCAGAGCAGGGAGGCCCTCAGGACTGGCTCAAGCTGGATCCCCTCAGCAGGAGGAGGCCACATTTGTCCCACAACCCATGCTGGGCATATTGAAGTGTGTTAGTGTCAGGCCAGTGAGTAGGTGGAGCCACAGCAGATGGCACAAGGTTTCTTTTGAGGGTGATGAGGACACCTTCAAGTTCAATTGTGATAGTAGTTGCACCACTTTAAATTTACTGAGACACTGAGCTGCACACTTAAACAAAACTGTACACTTGAACGTAAGTGGTAGAATGTAAACCATACCCGATGCTGGGACTGGGGGGCTGAGTGGCATTGTGCCTCTGTCGGGTTCTACAGCAGCCTTGGGCATCCTCTGTCCTCTGATTCCTCACCTTTTTTTTTAAACCTCCTTCCTAACCCTGGAAAACGATCTTGGTGCATAAGCTTTTCAGGTATGCCCAGGATTAAGGATTGCTACAGACGAGTTCCCAGTGGAAGGCAGAATTCTACCGTGAACGGGATGCAGGTGAAAAGGTCTGCTTTCCATCTGCATAGTCTTTCTTTAAGTGTTTGGTTCACATAGGATACGCATGTAATTAACGGTTAGTGATTTCTAGAAAACTGTAGTGTAATAAACTTTTCATCAAAATGCAGCTTAGCTACCGACTAGCAGTTTAAGAAATATTTGATTGAAGCAAGCTGGATGCTGCAGAGAGTTGATAAGAAGGGACACCAGAAGACGAGGTCATGTGTGACATTGGTGCCATCTTAAGTCTAAGAGGAAATTGCACCTTTGAAGGGGAAGCTACCTTTCTTGAGGTGTTGCTCCTTAAGCAGGGTGTAGAATATGCGGTGTTCTAGTTCCTCTGCTCCATGGGGCGTCATGCCCTGCACAGACTCTCTCACTCTCTATCCTTGGAGAAACAACCCTGGCCCCTGCGATTCATTGTGAGGTTTGGGGACAGCCTGGTGGGAAAAGGGGCTTTTCTGGGAAAGATGACCAGGCCCAAGGTTCTTAGGGTTGCTTTGGGACCTTTGGGTCCTAACCAGTAAGATGAACTTAGTGAAGTATACTGTCATATCATAGGAGGGTATGTGATTAGATGGAAGATTTACTTTAAAACATTGAAACATTTTCTGTGGATCTGTGTCTGAGGTTTCTGAGGCTCAACTGTGTTTTGACAAAAGCAGAAGTAGGCTGGAGGAAGGCACGGGACTCTGGCGATTGGGGCCACTATCCACTCCCCCACCTGCATCAGCCCAGCGCCCTTGTCCCCGGCAGGGATGTGGGCTTTGGAATGAGAGGTGGCTCCCCCACGGGGAGCAGAGTGAACAGCTCCACTCGTGTGTCTGCTTTCATCTTTGTCTCCAAAGCCTTAGCTCCTGCTCCTCAGCATCCCTCTGGGAAGTCGGAAGCAGCCTTTGCCCTGGTTTACAGATTAAGCACCAATGCTGGGGTGGGTCATGCAGTGACCGGTGGCGGGACTGCGCCAGTGTCAAGGGTTGGGGAGAGGGCAGGACCAGGCAAATGGTGGGAGTCTCCTGGGAAGGCTGAAAGCCTCCTTCGCCTGCAGAATAAGGAGCAGGCAAAGTAAACGAGGCTCTTGCTCTGTGGGCCTGTGTGTTCTGGTTTACCATCCTTGCTCCAAGAAGCCCAGAAGTCATTATTTCTAGGGGAAAGAATGATTCTGCACATGGCCCATGTAGTGAACTAAAAACTGTTGGGTCTTATGTCTAATCTGTGTAGGGCTTCTTGAGCTCTCCAGCTCCTAACTTCCCTAAGTTTCCGCCTTGAGGGGTTGGGGAGCAGCTAACTCTTGCAGGGGTGACCTCTGCAAGGACGAAATGAAGTCCAGGGTAAACTCCTGAGAGGTGCTCGATGTGCAGCGGGCGTGTTCAGGAGCAGCCCATCTGTACCTCGCTCTTCCTCCCCGCCATCTGCACCCCAGGCCAACCACGTGGTTCCACCGACAGGCTGAGCACAGCCAGGAGCACAGGGTTCTTCCTCCTTGCCAGTGTGGCTTTCTCTAGTTGCAAAGTCCCTGTTCCCAGGAAACCATGGTCCTTGGCGCTTGGTGCGCAGTTCTCTGGTCTGCTGATGGGAGGAAGAACGCTAACACAGCCTCTGCGAGCATAGCTGGGGCTTTCAGTCCTCCCTGCGCCCCTATGGCTGGAAGAGAGGTACTGTGTGAGGAACGGCAGTGCATGTGAGCACTGGCTACAGAAATGCGAGAGCTACGGGAGAGGCTGTCCTTGATAAGTTCCCGCAAGTGCGGGAGAATTCAGGGTGACTGTGTCTGGTGTTGTGCTACTTGTAACAGCCAAGTCATGGCTAAACTATGAATAGTTAACTCAGGTCTGTGTCCTCTGGTGCTAATTACCAGTGCGAGAGGAAGGAAAAAAACTAATCTGTACTAGTGAGCTAGTCCTCCTAAACATGTCGGAAGAGAGAACGCATCCCCGGCAGCCCCACAGGAGATGCTCAAAAACTTGCTACACAAATGACGAGCACGGAGCAAAATGAGCTATTTCTAAAACATTAAATTAAATTTAGAACGACTATAGTTGATATGATTTTACACTAGAGCTAGAATGGCAGTTAAGAATGTATTCTTTTACAATGACAATGAATGATAAAATCTCTTTTACATACTGGAATCAGTATTTGGTTGTACAGAGGTTATGTTTTGAAATACAGTCATTTTCTGTTTCATCAAAAAAAGAGAATGTATTCTTTTAAAATATTTTAAGAAAAATCATTCCATTGTTTTCATAGGGAAGTAACGATATGAACCATTAGTTAAGATAAACTGCCACTCCAGTGGAGAGGTGGGGTTCCTTCTGGGATCTGGGTGTGAGCGGGCAGACGCGCGAAGGCTTTGCTGGCTGACTTTGGGAACAGTTCTGTTCCCGTTACTCTTTCTCAGGATGGCTTAGTCAAAAGCAGGGCCATTGTTACAACCTGCAAGTGTGCGCTTTAGCCTTTTGCTGAAAAGCATAGATGAGCATATAAAAGACTTTTTATTTGTTTTGCTTTTATTACTTACAACAGTGATTCACAATTTCCTGGTGGCGTGAGGACTTGCCTTAATAAGGAAAGCTACAGAAGGTCAGGATAGAAAATTTCTTCTAAAAATTACTTGATGTTACCCTGCATAATGAACCAGAGACCTAAATTGTGACAGTTGGTGGCTCCTTGGCAGAAGTATGAAAAAAGTCACATTTACATGCGGTTACCACCAATAATAAGAGTGCATCAGGGTCGACCACTTAGACTGAGGGAGGAGTGGATGGCTGTCGTGTGATGAGCTAGGCTGTTGCTTTCCACCCAGGTCAATTCCCCAGGTACTGTGTCCCCAGGACAACCTGCTCCCATGACCACATGCACAGAACACTAATCCATTTATGTTGTGTACTTTAGGAATTTCTCAAACAACACAAGGACTATGTGACAGATTATTTATAACTCCCTCTGATCCATCAGGGGAGCTAATTATATATTGAAGACTAGTCTTCAAGGCCTTCATTTTCTCACATACACAGTGAGGCTGAGAATTCCTGTGACACAGACTGTGAGAGAGCTGTGAGAATCATGAGAACAAATAGATTAAGACACTTAAGTAGCATACAGTTTATAGTAGTGTCAGCTGTCAGAGGTACCCTCACCTCATAGAATACAGCTTAGAAAGCAGGCACTGTGGGCGCAGAACTATGGCCTATACTGGTTTGCTTTTGTGATGTTCATTGTAGTTTTCATCATTCATCTCTTTGGTTTTTCCTAGTCAATATCTAATGCAAAGTTAGTCATTTTTGGAGACTCAAAGGAGCTCCTTAGAAAGATGCCCATTAGTGAATTTTCCTTCAAGACTAAGAGGTCTTCTGAGCTGAAATGCTGAGAAGAGACACAAGAAATAGTGTTGGTGTTTGCTGCTGGACTGGGTTCTGGAGTACACAATGTCCTGCACAAGGCACGAGGCGGGAAAGTTCGGCTTTGTGCTGAGCTTGCCTGGACCTCAGACACCTGCTGGTAGACGAAGACACAGAGGCAGATGGATACGGGCTCTGTGGACTCTGAGGCTTTTCTTCAGGACTCTGAGGCCAGAGTTTTGGTCTCCACCTTCCAGGACTTGTAGAACAAAACCTCATATCCTTTCAGTAATTAGTAATTCTTACCTCATTATCACTTCATTTAATTGCACACAAAACTGAAGGCATGTTATGTGCTTGAAGAAAATCAACCAGTAAGATTCATTTATCATGCTTATGCATTCTTGGTTCCAGTGAGATTTGCTCAAGCCCATATTGGAGCAACTGTTAAATAAGAGGACATTACCTACTGCCTTTGACTATTTGATGGCCAGTGGCTTTGGTCACTGTGGGACACTGATTGACACTGAGCTCTTAGTGGCAGCTGGGACACCTCTTGTCCCAGTCCACTTCATATATACTTGTCACGTTGGATTGTCTGGGCTGTGAAGTTCACAAAACCATGGTCATCAGCTTGTGGTTGTCTCCCTGATATGCCTCCAGGCAGGGTCCTGGGCCCTGCTTCTCACATAGCTGAGTTCTTCTCTGTTGCCTTTTTCCAACAATTGGAGGATGAGCCTAGTTGTATGACAAATCACCTCTGTTGCAGTGATGGGTCACGTGCGAGTTTCTCCTGACTGCCACAACAAAGCGCCGTAAATTGGGAGTCTTAAAAACAACAACAGGAATTTACAGTTCTAGAAGCTGCAAGTCCACAATGCGTGTGTCGGCAGGGCAGGTTCCTTCTGGAACCTTCAGGAAAACCTTCCTGTCTCTCCCTAGCCTTGTAGCTCCTGGCAACTCTCAGCCACCATTGGCTGTGGCTGTGTCACCTAAACCTTTGTCCCTATCATTTGTCGGTATTCTCCTAGTGTGCTTTGTCTTCATGCACCACTCTCTCCATGGGGATCCTAGCCTAGCAGGTGACGGCTCCACCTAGCCAGTCCAAGCCCATCTCAGCTAACCACATCCGCAGTGACCCTCTTTTGAAAAAGCCACCTTCTAAAGCGCTGTGAGCCAGGACTTCAACTTTTTTCTTTTTTTTAGCTAGGGGACACAATTCAACCCAAAGTAGGTAGGAAAGTAGAAATTAACTCTGAAATTAAAGACTAACACACCTGACTATGAAAAGCCTCTCACTTTTTTTCCTTGTCAGTATCTGGACAGAGGAGAAACTGATCTGTGGAAAGGGCGGCTCACTGTGGAAGGAGCTGGAGCTGTTCTCCTGGAGCGGGCAAACGCCTCACTGGAAAAACGGGCTTATTTGGATCCTCATCTGCTTCTTCGGTATGTTCATTGCACAAAGAATCCATGCCTTAAGCAAGAGAGGACCACTTTAGTCCTTATGATGGCACAGGGAAGTAGGTGGACTCCAGTGTGCACAGGTACATCAGTTCCTAAAACCTGCCCACGGGCTCTGTTCTGGCTGACTTGTGTTCCCCAAAGGTCACCCATGCGGTAAAGGTCACCCATGCGCTAACTTATGTACCTGTGGATGTGTCCTTACTTGGAAATAGAGTCTTTTGATGCCCAAGTTAAATAGAAGTCACATAGGATTAGAATAATCCATAATCCAGTAATTTACATGGCCAGGGAAACTTGGATGTAGACACACAGGAAGACAAAAGCAGAGACTGGATGACGGATTATAAGCCAAAGGGCACCTGCAAGTGTAGCAGGCAGGAAGGGGCAGGAAGGGTCTCCCGGGAGTCTCTAGTGGAAGCACACCCTACTGACACCTTGGCCTGAGACTTCCAGCCTCTGGAGCTGAGAAGAATGCATTTCTGCTGACTCGAATCACCCATGTCATATCAGCAGCCCCAGGAAACCAAACCTTGCCCCAGTTCCCAAGTGATTTGAGGAGAGTGGGGTAGCTTCTCTGACCCAGCTCTCAGAGCGAAGCACGGTGCCACCTGTGGTGGACTGTGGAGGACCCCTGGACGACTCTCCTTGAATAAAGGGCAATTACCTCAGCTTTGGCTACATCTAGCCCTGTCTCCATGGGCTGACATGCACAGAGCTGGTTAAGCTATTTTTTTTAATTGGCTCTAAGCAATGTAAGTAGGCCTAGCTGAGGTGCTGATGCATAGCTTTGAAGCTAGGCAACAGTCCCTATTTCCCCTGCCCAGTGTCTCTCTGAACATGGTTGAGCTGGGCGAGATGGCAAGGCCACTGCTCTAGGGCTGTCAACTGGGTTTGAGTCCCGAGATAAGGAGCTGTGACTTTCCAGGGCAGAAAAAGTTTGCACATGATAAGCTAAAACACCAGCCTCCTAAACATTAAATACTTCCTCAATTGTGTTATGCAGACTGGTCTTTTTGTATATCTTTTTTTTTTTTTTTTTTTTTTGCATATCACAGAGGTGCCTTTTGGCCTCCTACCTAGCCCAACTCACAGTACTTACATAATTTTTGCCATTTTCACAGTCACTCACTTTCTAGCCACTCCCTTCTTTATGAAGTAATAAAATCTGGGTTAGGACCTGGGTCGAGGCCTTTTCATAAACCTTTACCCTGGCTGGACTCAGGATCCCTTGCTGCCCGTATTTATATTTTTTTAAATTTTATTTTATTTTTTTGCGGCACCGGGGATTGAACTCACAACCTCGCGCCTGCCAGGGCAGGCGCTTAAGGCACTGAGCCAAACTCCCGGCCTGCCCGTATTTATAAATGTCTTAGTATCTTTATTTTCTATATGAGTTGCACTAAAAGAAATAGATTAAAATTATCACACTAAAATTCCAATAACGTTACCATGGGATTACAAATATAAACTTCCTAGACCAAGACGAGGATGGAGAAGAGATCTCTATAGCGGCATCTGCCAAACTGTAGGTGAAGATTCAGGACCATATGCCAACAAGACACTGAATGCTGCAGAGACAGGCTTTGAAGCCCAAGTTCGTTTTGCACAATGAACGAAACTTAGCTGCTGTTCAGATCAAAGTGCTGTGCTCAGACAGGCCAGCGCATGATTCTCAAGATATTTCCAGAACAGGGGTGTCTTGGCTGCAAGGGAGAGTGGAACACTCACAAAAGTTGCCCAGGGTTTGGGGTAGAAGTGGGTTTAAATGTTCTGGGGAGGAAGAAGAAGGCTGTGTATGACAGTTGTAAAGATTACAAACCTCAGAGTCCAGTCATTTAGGTTCCAAACTGGGCGAGTTACTCACGCGACATGGCCAGTGCATTCAGCTGTGGCAGGGGGCATCTCCTGGGACAGCCCATGCTCAGGAACATAAGCCAAGCTCTAAGAGAGCAGTGAAGAGTGCTGTGACCGAGGTGCCTGCCTAACAAACCCAAGCGCACTGCTGGGGAGGCAGGGAGTGTAGGGACCCTTCCAGTGAGCTGGTGTATGAACTGCTTTGCACTGGTGTCTTCCTTCGACCTATTGAACCCTGGCTCCTGAGTCCTCCTCACAGAGACAACCCCCGAGGACTTCAAGAAATAACACTTGTGAGCCTTACTGCTCAGTGAGAAAGGGGCAAATCTCTGGAGAGCCAAGATGGGGCCTGTTTCCTCATCTCATTCTGCACTCTTCCAAAACTAAAGGACCCCCGGACTCACTGCGGGTGCCGTTCTGCACTTCTGGCATGTGAGGGTGTAGGGCAGCTCACCACATCACACATGGAGCAGGCAGTGGGGACACTTAGGGGCACACAGTCTGTGGGAGGCCTGGAGCTGCAGTAGCCTTGCGATCGTCCAAAGACAGAAGATGCGGTATGAGGAGGACCCTGCCCTAGCTTGAATGCTCTGCCCTCAAAGTCTTAGTTTCCTAACAGCTGCGAATTCGGAGCCTCCACCTTCACTGTGCACTGGGTCTCCAATCCTGGATGCAGGGCTGGGGGCGTCTGTCAAGCCACCTCCAACGCAGAGGCCCTTGTCTGGCCCGTATGTGCTGTCTCCGCATCACCAGCACGAGTTCAGCCTTATTTGTCAGGCTGTCTCCTGGTTCTGACCAAATCTTCTCATTCTTGCTTTGCCCCGTTCTCGCCCCAACTTTCTTTCTTTCTGAGTCTCAAAAGTTTCCTCAGCTGCTACAAATCCTTGCTTCCCTCTGAATATAAGGCAGAAACTTTCTAAAAGTGGAACTTTCAAGTCTGTGCACTGTTGATAAAGCAGAATATTGTGCACCCTTTGAGGTCAGCCCCTTGGCTTGGCCTGCCACCAGGCAGGTGGCATTGGGCGTTTCCTCAAGGAACGGAAAGACTGGCATTTGCTGTGGTCCATGCCAATCCCAGACATTTGACCCTATAGATGGTCCCTGATGCACAGCTGTGAACACACTGTCCCGTGCTTGCATGGCTGGCCTGAAGGGGGCCATTCCACCTGCTTCTGGCCCTAGGCCCTCCGCTGTCTTGAAGCGATTATCAACATCAGCTGCCGGGAAGCGTTCACGCCTGGTGCCTCCTCAGTCCTCTGTCGTCATGGTGCATAGTATTTGTATCATCTCGTGAGGAGAAATCACTATTTTAAATTTTAATGGGCATTTTCTTCTGTTACTGAGAGGAATCAATGTAAGTGTGTCAATTAGAATATTCTTTGGTAGCCAATCATGGGAAATCTTGTATGGCAAGTTTGGTTTGGCAATAAAAATGTTTTCTTATTTTTTGTGGTTATCACGTTATTTCTTCTCACCAAATAATACTCCATATTATATAATACAAATATTTTTTAATTGTCAGAGAGAAAATATCAATGATGATAATTCCTTTTATATGGAGGCACAACAGAAAATGAAAGAGTTTTTCCCCTTGCCTAGCAGGAAAGCACAAGTGTCCGTGGATCGTTCCTTAAGGGCCGTGTGCATTGTTTGCATGGCCCTTTAACTCTCATACATTGGAAATAGTTTCCTGGTGCCACCTTATTCTTTTCTTATATATGAAGGTAGGCACTTGAAACTCTATCTACAATCACAATCATTAGTATCTAGCACTTCATAAGTGTCCCTTCAGATGCTATTTGATACCGTAGATAGTCTTGGAGGAGACGGTGTGGATACCTCTGTTTTCAAAACAGTTAAATGTATCACAATAAATTTGCTTTTCTCTGTGCTGTGGAATTGGAAACCTATAAGATGGTGAATAAGAAAACTGATACCACTGCTTATCTGTCCAAAAGCTAGTGGTGTTAGGAAGCCCAGTAATTGAAAAATGGATAGCATTGATATTTGAACCTTTTTATATAACCTTTGAGGTGTAAACCTTCGGGGAATAAATTGCTTTTTGTAACAAGAGCAGCGTCAGATCCCATATTTAGAAACCGTGCACTTAATTCATTTTCAGACGGAGAAACTCATGTTGTCTTGTTGGGAAAAACATTGCAAAATGGATTAAGCCTCACCCTGGAGAGATGATAACCTAATATAAATAACTGCAGGCTGATCTTTATTAGTTACTGAGCAAATATTGCCAAAGAGGACAGGCGACCTTCAATGGTGATTGATCTAGGATAAGTCATCAACAACATTGTCTTTGGAGAATAACTTTGGGGCATTTGGGAATCTTTAGTCTGTTCTTATTTAAGGGATGCAATGAAGCTAATGTTTGTGAATAAGTGTACCTTATTTAATGGTAAGGACGAGAGCTCACAGCGCCAGAGTAGGGGCATCTGATCCCAGGCTGGGCAAACTGTTCTGTTTCTTGACCTGGCCAGAACTGCAGGAACAGGGCCCTTGTCTGAAAACCTATACCTGGGGGAGCGTCTCAAGTTCAGGGAAGTCTGCCTGAGCGCTGAATTTCACCAGTTCTGTAATAATAAATGATTTACTCCGTGTGACACTGGGAAACTGGACTGTCACCAGATCCGGCATCTACTGTAACTCAGAACAAGGGGACGGATGAAGGACAATGTCAGCTATGTCCACATTACACCAAAGAGGGCTCGGTTCCAAAGGAAGAAAATCCATCAGAGAGGTTGTTTGTCATCACAAAAATAAAATGAAATGCAATTTAAAAGAACAATAAGCAACTTTCACATGCTCCGAGTTTCAATTTTCTGAAGTCCTCTCAGGAGAAGACTGACTGTGCTGTTCCGTTTTCCTCTCTTCCTCTTTTTCAAAACTTTTGTTCCCAGTGTAACTTCCACACTGAAAGCTTTGGCAATGACTTCATAGTCTGCAGATGCATCCATTCAAGACAAGTGAACACAGAGTGTACTGGGCTGCTGTTCCCCAAGCCAACGGAGTTGCGTGTGGCTGTATCCCTTATCCCATGCACCCTTCAAGCATCGGAGGCACCTGGCACACGGGGACGCCAATGTAGCATTCCTGGGGAGGCTATGCTTTTGTGTGTTGATGGTTTGCCACCTGAAACTCTTCTCGGTACACATCCTCAGCAGGAGCAGCCATGGCCCCTGCCTTCTCCATCCACACCCTGTGGGAGAAGAATCCAGGGGCAGGCGATGAGCGCGGGGCAGGCTGAGTCACAGCTGCATACTCGCTCTTGGTTTGAAATGCAGCAGAGCCGTTCAAGGGACCTGCGTGCACCACTGTGCCATTCCTACTGTGAAGGCAGCACGTGGGGGAAGGTCCCTGAAGTATACGAAGTGACTGTGTGCTGGAGAGAATTGGTGTCTTCACGTAAATGACACGGGCAAGTTTGTGTGCTGTAGTCTGCAATATATAAGCAGATATTTTACTTATTTACTTATTTATATGCTTATTTATTTTTATTTTAAAAAGCAAAACAGAAAAAAGGATAGAAATGATACAGAATTTTTAAAAAGTAGGAAATTAACACTGGTTAATATATTGCATATCATCATCTTAGAAGTAGTTGTTCAGGTTACAAGATCTAGGCATAAAAATGATCAAACAATCAATGACAGCACATACTGTCCTTTTTGATGAACTAACAGAAATCAGTAGTATAGTTATCTATCTTGCATACATATACATACATATGCTTATATATGTATACCTACATACATATGCTTATATATGTATACCTACATACATATGCTTATATATGTATACCTACATACATATGCTTATATATGTACACCTACATACATATGCTTATATATGTACACCTACATACATATGCTTATATATGTATACCTACATACATATGCTTATATATGTATACCTACATACATATGCTTATATATGTATACCTACATACATATGCTTATATATGTATACCTACATACATATGCTTATATATGTATACCTACATACATATGCTTATATATGTACACCTACATACATACAATCTTTTTCTTTTTTCCTTCCCTCCTTTCCCCATCCCAGCTGTTCTTTCCTGTCGAGCACTTTCTTACCCTTTCATTATTATGATATCTATTGTACATTTGGGATCTCATTACTTTTTCAGCTTTTTATTTTTTTTTTTACACTAGGGAGATAATATGCTATTTATAAATGTGAGTTTGATGTATTTCACTTATGAGTATGATCTCAAGTTGACTCCGTTTACCTATAAAAGCCTCAGTGTGATTCTTTTTTATAGCTCAATAATATTTCATTGTATAAAAATACCACATCTTTTTTTTTGCATTCTGCAGTTGATGGGCATTTGTGTTGTTTACATGATTTAGCTATTACAAAGTGTGCTGCTATAAACATGGGCGCACATATATGGCTGTGGCATGACATTTTCAGTTTTTCTGGGAAAATATGCAGAGGTGGAATATCTGGATTGAATGAGACTTCCAAGTCTAGTTTTTTGAGGAATCTCTACACTGATTTCCACAGTGGTTGCACCAGTCTACACTCCCACCAACAGTGCAGAAGGGTTCCTTTTTCCCCAGAGCCCTGCCAACATTTGCTATTGGTTGATTTCTTGATGGAAGCTGTTCTTTCTGGAGTGAGATGGAATCTCAATGTTGTTTTAATTTGCATTTCCAAATGACCAGTGCTGTTGAACATTTCCTCATATATTTATTTGCCATTTGTCTTTCTTCATCTGAAAAGTGTGTGTTCATCTCAGATGCCCATTTTCCAATTGGGCCTTTGAATTTGGGAGGCCTGATGTTTTTCAGTTCTTTATACATTCTAAATATAAGTCCTTTGTCAGCGGGACAGTTGGCTAAAATTCTTTCCCATTCTGTGGGTTTTCTTTTCACTCTGTTGGTGATTTCTTTTGCAGTATAAGCAGATATTTGAAAGATAAAAGTAAGAAGCAATAAGCCCACCTCTTTCCCTGTTAATAATTAAAAATGAGAGTGATTGTGGAGCATGAATGGTTTGCGGTGAATCTCAGTTAAGATTTTAAAAATAAGCTTTTAATTTTAGACTGTTTTTCGATTTACAGAAAAAAACTACAAAGATAGTAGCAAGAGTTCCTGTAATACCAACACCTTATATGATGCTGTGAACTCCTTGTGATGCATGAACCAACAGGGAAACATTATTCTTAACTAAGTCTATAGTCTACCCAGAGGTCCTTTGTTTTCAGCTGGAGTCCTTTTTCTGTCCCAGGATTCCTTCTGGGACATCACATGGCATCTGCTGATCTCCTTAAATACCACTATGTTGCCACAGTTTCTCTAATTTTCCTTGTTTTTGATGCCTTGAGCAATTTTGGGAAGCACTGGTCAGGTGCTTGGTAGCCTGTACTTTGAGTTTTCCTCTTGAAATATATTGTGGTTATAGGTCTCGGGGAGGAAGACCACTGAGGTAAAGTGCCTTTCTCGCTTTACCAGGGGCACATGCTACTACCATGACTGACCACAATTCACTCTTGAAGTTGATCTTGACACCTGGATGGGGTGGCGTTTGTCAGATTCTTTCACCATGAAATTATTCTCCACCCCTCCTCGTGCCCCATTTCACAGTGTATAATTTGGGAAGAAGTCACTTGAGGGTTGGGCAATTATGTTCCACCTCTTTGAAGACAGTGCATCCACTTGCGTTTTGCTGGGAAGAATTCTACACAGTAGATTTTTCTGGTCTTTTGTATTCATTTGTTTAATCATTTGTTTATATTGGGATGGGTTCATGAATATTTATTCTCTCTTATGTCATAATCTGACACTTTTTGCTTTGGTCTCAAACTCTTCTGGTCCTTTCGGTTGGTCCTAGGATCCTTTGACACAGTTCTGTCAGTGTGTGTGTGGGGGGAGTGCCTGTGTCTACTTTCTTCTGGCACTATACAATACTTCAGACTCGTCTTATGTTTCCTGCTGTAGCTCTGTGATAGACATTCCTCCTTGTATCCCTGTTCTTTATATTGAGGAATACTATTAGAAAACAAGACCAGTGTGCCTAGGAATAATGACACTTTAATTTTAAGCAGTAGGAACAACATGGAAAGAGCAGGGAAGCTGATGGGGTGCAGAATTCTGCTTCAGTAACCTCAGGAACCTGGGACAGTGGGCTTCTCTGGGACTCTGCTGTGTCATCTTTGCAGTGTCAGTGACAGAAGCACCCAGCTCAGAGGACTGATCCAGACACTGGAGGAAGTAGAGCTTGTGTCTGGCACGCGGTGAGTGTTTCACAAAGGCAGCTCACCCCTGCCGGCTGCTTGCCCGCTGCGCCTTCGACACCCCCGCCCTCCCAGGCCGTGTGCTCCATGGCTGGCCGGGAGCAGTTCCGCCGCGGGGTCTGGCCAGTCAGGCCCTGTTAGGACCTTTCCTGCTCCCGGGCAGATGGACCGGAGATCACAAGGCAGGGTGAATGGCGACGCTTCCTGTGCTGCTGCCCCCTTGTGGGCAGGAATCGGGGGTCACCCTGATTGCAGCTGGGGTTGGAGAGGTCCAGGCCCAGACCTCCGCATGGTGGAGTGGGCCCTCCTTGCTCACGGGTCTGCTGGTTGTCCCTGCTCTGGGAACAACCAGCTGGACGGGCAGTGTCTCCCTCAGCAGGCGCTGCTGAGGCGCCATGCAGGGGAGCCCTCCTTCCCGACCCTGGCTATTAGCCGGCTTTCTTCTCTCCCAGCGTTCCGTCCTCCCGTTTCCTCTTACAGATGTTTTGACACCACCGTGAGCAACCGAATGCATTATTTTCTCTGTCTTTCAACTACTTGGAGAAGTTTTAGTTTGCATGGCTAATAAAGCATTATTGTTATTGTTTTATTTTATTACTGCTACTAATATATAATTTTGAAATATAAGCAGTTTTTGCACCCAGCCATTTCCATTGACATATTGTACATCTGATTTCACATCTTATACACATTTCTTACATTTCTCACATATGGGGTGGGATGCAGATTTCTGAAATTATTTGGTTGTCCCCAGATGGGCGATCCCCTGTAGATGTAGCTGATAGTGGGGTAGCCAGTGGACAGCTCCTTACTCCTTTCACAGAAGCCAGCTTACACACAAGGGTTATTGCAGCACTACGCATGTGGTGCTGGTCATTTATGAAATCGAGGGAGACAGCTTCCTGCTGTGAGCTCTGCGTGTGGGTGTGTGTGGCGGGGTGTGTGCTGAGTGTGACCCACACTGGGGTGTAGGCTCCTCACCGCTGTGGCTGTGTCAGGAAGCTGCCTTTGTACAGCACATGCTGTGCGCGTCTGGTAAGGCTGTTTACAGCCCTCTGAGGAGGAAGACACGTCCCGACGTGGAGGGAGACACAGCCAGGACAGGCTCGATGGACACAGCGTGCATCTTTTTGAACTTGGCAAAGATCCATTATGTTCCTTACATCTTTTTATAACTGTAAAATAAATCTCACTGAGGCTTTCCAGATGGTGCTGAGAATAAATTCTGTGTGAGCACTCTTCTCTCGGGGTGCCAGGCTGTCTTCATTACCATCTTGGGCAGGTACAAGTTCAGCTGAGTGTTTTCACTAGATTGCACAATAACAATATAGGCTTGATTTTTAATTTAGATGGGTAATTTGTTGATCTGAAGAACTAAGCCCTCTTGACTTTTTGGCTCTCTTGACTCATGGCATACTGCTTCTCAAAATATATCCTGGGGAGGTGGCTTGGGGGCACAGGCCTACAGTGGCTGCACTGCAGAGGCTGAGGCAGGAGGACCACAAATTCAAGTCCAGCCTGGGAAATGTAGCAAATTCAAGCTGTTCTGGTTACAGGCATTCTGTCACAGCACACACACATACACACACGCACATTCTGGGGTTTTAAAATTTATCTAAAGTGAAAGAGATGACTGCTATCATGTGGGAAGGCTAGGGCTAAGTGCCTCTGATTTTTCTGGACCTCAATTCAGGTCACATGCTATCCAGAACATCCTGCGACTAAGATTTCTTTGTCCGCAGAAATGGTGAGAAAAGAATGTATATCTTACACGGTGGCTGTGAGGCCGAAATGTAAGTAGGTACTGACAGCAGCGTCCAGAGAAAAAGACGCTGGTGTAGGTGGTGACTATACCTGAAAGTTTCATTCTGGCTTCCCTCATTAATATTACTGTTAATAGTTATTATTATTATTTAATCACACAGCCTCTTGATGCCCTAGATTCTCCTTCTAAAAAGTTACAGAGCTGTGCAGTTGCCTCCAGAATCAGAGTTTTCTAAGTGCAAAGAGCATGTCCGAACCTTCAGAGTGCGCTTGAAGGGTGTGGGCTGCCGGAGTCTGGGTCTGGGGCAGCCTGCCTGAAGAGCTTCTGTTCAGCACCTCTGCTCACTGCCCGTGCCCTGGCCAGAGGAACAGGCGCTTCCACTCCGCATTCTGCTCTTATTTTCCTTCTCATCCCTAACTGTCGCACTCTTCCCAAAAGCAGAGCACCCCGGGCTGCCCGCGGCAGGAGGACTGAGGCACAACCCTCTGCGCTGCTCCGGGCCTGGCGCCTGTCGGGGCGCCCTGCGGGTCGGGCCCTGTGCGAGCCTCGGCTCCCAGCTCCCAGCCCCCGTCCGGGCCGCTGTCCGTCATCCAGGGCTGCTTTCCTCCTCCGCCTCCCCTCGGACCGCCGTGGGTGAGCTAATCCTCGCCTTCCAGCTAAGCCTCGTGAGGAGCCTTTCCCTTACGCCCTACCCAAGCCCAGCTCTAGGCTCACAGTTTTGTAGTCAGTCCACACATTTTCTGCAAACTTTTTCCAATCTCTGTCTGGAACTTTAACATTTATCCTGGCTGATGTGACCAACTCCGGAACTCATCAGTCTTGAATTCTGCGTGGTAGATTATATAAATCTACTGGAATGGATCAATTCTGCTGTTGATAGAAATTTATGAATTTGGTTGTTTTTTTAAAAATAAAATGCAAATAATGGTGCTGCGAACACTTTCGTATGGGTGACTTTTGCACGCGTGGGGGATTTTCTCTGAAATATGCTCCAAGCAGCTGCATCTCAGTCACCCAGGACAACAGCAGGGGCAGCACGGGACCGGGGAAGCGCCCTCCAGCATCTTCCAGAGAGTCTGGCGAGCCCGCCCGGGTCAGATGCACCGTGAAGAAACAGCGAGCGCCTCTCCGTTTATCCCACCGCGTGGTCTTTCAGCGGTGCTTTATTTAAAATTCCGGTTTGGACTCATTCTTAGTTAACTTTTAATTTATGATGTTATTGCAAATTAGATTTTAAGTTTCTTTCTGCTTATTTACTTTACTCATTGATTATTACGTGTTTTTCAGTATATAATGCTGGCACCACAGTTCCTAAGCTATCTTACTGTTTCCAGTGGTAACTTATTTGTAGTCTCTTGACCCCAAAGATGTCGTATCACTTCAAAATAGTACATCTCCTTCATTCTTCCCGATTCATATAATTCCTTTATCTCAGTCAACAGATTTACATGTTTAACAGCTAGTGAACTGAAGTGGCAAAAATGGGCAAACACATTCTGTGCCTGATTTATTTACTGATGTGTTTTATTATTAAGTTTAGTGGTACAGTTTAGATATACATACTGGTCACATCTATCATAGGGGATTTGTACCCGTGCACGACTCATCTCAATTCCTCCCTTCCTCCCATTCCCCTCCCCTCCCTTCGGCTCCCTCCCCCTCCTTATTTCCAAAGCTTTGTTCCTGTTTTATCCTTCTTTCTTCATTTGATTTTCATTTCTCTTTCTCTGTTTCCCCCTCTCCCCTCCCTAGCTCCCTCTTTCTTTTGAACACTTTTTCCTATTTCACAGTATCTATTATATATTTTGGTACTTATTTACACTTTCAGTTTCTCATGCCAGAGAGACAATGTGATATTTGCACATGTGTGTCTGATTTATTTCACTTAAGACTATGGTCTCGAGGTGCATCCATTTAGCTAGAAATGTCTTAAGTTTATCCTTATAAATGGCTGATTAGTATTCCAATGTATAAAAGCACAACTTTTTTATTCATTTATTGGTTGATGGGCATTTAGGTTGTTTCCAAGATTTAGCTATTACAAACCGTGCTACCATAGACAAGGGTGTGCATATATCGCTGTGGTATGGTGCTTTTAATTCTTTTAGGAAGATACTTAGAATGGGAATAGCTGAGTCAAATAGAAACTTTAGTCTTAGTTTTCTAAGAAATCTCTACATTGATTTCCACAGTGATTGCACCAGGCTACATGCCCACCAACAGTGCAGAGGGTTGTTTTTCCCAGTATCCCAGTCAACTTTTGTTATTGGTTGATTTCTTGATGATAGACATTCTTTCCAGAGTGGGATGGAATCTCAGTATTGTTTAATTTGCATTTCTTGAATTACCAGTGATGTTGAACATTTTTTCATATATTTATTTGCCTTTTGTATTTCTTCATCTGAGAAATGTGTGCTCATCTCAGATGCCCATTTTGGAGTGTGACTTTAAATTTGGGAGGTCTAATTTTATTCAATTCTTTATATTTTTTAGCTATTATCCTTTGAAGAACAACAGGTAAAAAATTTTCCCACTCTGTGGGTTGTCTTTTCACACTGTTGGTAACTTCTTTTGCAGTATGAAAGCTTTTTAATGTGATGAGATCCCAGTTGTTGATTCCTGTGCAATCAGGGTTTTATTCCGGGTCTCTGCCTATATCTATGACTTTAAGAATCCTACCTATTCTCTTTTCCATTAAATTTATGTTTCCATTTTAATATTTAGATTTTGATCCATTTTGATTTTAGTTTAGTGGGTTGTGATAGATATGGATCTAGTTTTCCAATCTTTGGCATATGGAAAGCCAGTTTTTCCAGCACCACTTTTTAAAGAGGCTATCTTTATTCCAGTGAATGTGTTTGGCCTCTTTGTTGATTATAAGGTGGCTGAGTGTGTTTGAAGTTGTTTCTGCATCTTCTAATCTGTTCCATTGATTTTGGGTCTTTTTTTATCCCCGTACTATGCTGTTTTTATCACAGTAGCACTGTAGTATAGTTTCAACTCAGGGATTGTAAAGTCCCTTGCCTTGCTGCTGTTGCCCAGAATTGTTATCGCTATTCTAGGTCTCTTCTGATTCCAGATGAATTTTAGGAATGTTTTCTCTAGTTCTGTGAGGTATGTTGATGGTATTTTGATTGGGACTGCATGAAAGATGTACAACAATTTTGAGAGTGTGGCCACTTTTACTGTTAGTCCTTCCTCCTCAAGAGCAGGGGATGTCTTTCCATTTTGTGATATCTTCTTCGATTGCCTTTTCCAGAGTACTATAGCTTTCAACGTAGAGATTCTTAGCTTCCTTTGTTAAATTGGTTCCTAAGTATTTCAGTTTTTTTTTGGATACTACTGTGAAAGGTGTTGTGTCCCTAATTTCTCTCTCAGTGAGATTTTTTTTGTGTGTATAGGAATGCTATTGATTTTTAAGTGTTGACTTTGTATCTAACTATGTGACTGAATTTGGTGATTAATTTCAGAAGTCTTTCGATGGAGTTTAGGGGATCTTCTTGGTTGAGTATTATGTCATCTTTAAAAAATGATAATTTAACATTTTCCCTTCCTATTTTCATTCCTTTTCCTTGTCTAATTGTTCTGGCTAATATTTCTAGAACTATATTGAACAGAAGTGATAGTAGTGGACATCCTTGTGTTCCTGATTTTAGAGTGAAAGCTTTCAGTATTTGACTACTTAGTGTGATGTAGGCTAATGTTTTGTTACAGATATCTTTTATCAGATCGAGATAAAGACCATCCATATCAATTTTATGAAGGATTTTTATCATGAATGAGTTTTGGATTTTGTCAAATGCTTTTTCTGCATCTATTGAGATGATGGTGTGGGTTTTTTTAAATATAAACTCCTTGATGATGTGATTTTTGTCTTTGTCTCTGTTGATATGTATATTGGTTACATTTCATTCATTGCTAAGAAAAAATACCCAACAGCCAAAGTTAAGGAAGGAAAGGTTTATTAAGCTCACAGTTTGTGGAGGTTTCAGTTCATAATCTGCTGGGTTCAAGGCAGGGTGGTGTGGCAGGGGGCGATAGTTCATGGTGACCAGAAGACAGCAAAAACAGCAAGAGTAAAAAGGGAGGAGCTCGAGAGAATACTTTAGGGTTAGGGTTATATTTTCTGTAGGCTACCCACCCTAGGGTGGGTGTAGCACTCACACCCATAATCCCAGCATTGGACCATGAATCAGTCACAAATGAGAAACCTGCCCCCATGGCTGCATGAGGCTTTAGGGGGACATCTAGACACAAACAATAACAATATGGTATATTACATTTAGTGGTTTGTATATGTTGAATTATTCCTGCATCTCTGGGTTGAATCCCACTTGGTCATTGTATATAATCTTCATGATTTGTTGCATTCTGTTTGCCAGTATCTTATTGAGAATTTTTGCATCTATGTTCATTAGGGAGATTGACCATAGCTTTCCTCTTTGGTTGAGTCCTTCTCTGGTTTTCTTTTTTCTTTTTTGTTGGTACCAGGGATCGAACTCACAACCTTGGGTCTGCCAGGAAGGTGCATAAGCTACTGAGCCAAACTCCTGGCCCTACTTTTTGTCGAGGCAGGGTTGCAATGTGTAGTTCAGGCTGGCCTTGCTTACATTATAGCCCAAGTCGGCCTTGAGCTCACAACGCTCCACCTACCCTTCTTTGGTTTTGCTATCAGGATAATGCTTGCTTCCATGAATGAGTTTGAGAGTATTGCTTCTCTTTTATTTGCATTAAAGAGTTTGAGGAATAGTGGCATTAGCTCTTCTCTAAATTTCTTGTAGAATTCATCAGAACCTGGCCTTTACTTTGTTGGTAAGTTTTTACTTACATTTTTGTAATATTGGGTTATTATTAGGTTATTTAGAATTTTTATACCCTCTTGATTTACCTTTGGTAATTCATATGTACCTAAGAATCTGTTCATTTCTTCTGTGTTCATCTTATTATGGTATCTAAAAAGGTGAAGTAGGTATTAATGATCTGGGTTTCTACAGGATCAGTTGTGATTTCACCCTTTTGATTCCAGTTGTATGAATTTGAGTCTTTTCTTTCCTTTTTGATAAGTTTAGGTAAGGTTTTTTCAATTTTATTTAATCTTTCAAAGAACCAAATCTTTGGTTTGTTATTTTTTGTATTGTTTCCTTAGTTTCAATTGCTTTAATTTTTGCTCTGATTTTTATAATTTCTTCCCTTGTGTGAGCTTTGGTCTTGACTTCTTTTTTTGAGAAGTTTGAGCTTCAACATTAGTGGTTTATTTCAGATCATTCTGTTTTCATCATATGAGAATTCACTGGTACAAGTTTTCCACTTAGGACTGCTTTCATTGTGTCCCATAAATTCTGATATGCTGTTTTGGCATTATCATTTAATTATAGGTACTATTTAATTTCTTCCTTAATTTCATCTGCAACCCATTGGTTGTTCAGTAGGGTGTTATTTAATTTCCATGTGTTGATGGAAGTTTTGTGGTATCTTTTGCCATTGATTTCCAATTTCTTTGCAGATAATATGCATGGGTCAGATACTATGCATGGGATAATTTCAGCTCCTTTGGTTTACTTAAGAATGTTCTATGGGCTATTATGTGGTCTGTTTTGGAGACTGCCCCATGTGCAGCTGAGAAGAATGAGTATTCTGACATTGCATGACAGAACACTGTAGATATCTATGAAGCCTGCTTGGGCTGCTGATCGCAGAGCAGAGGCTGCTTCCTTTGCAGCTAGGGTTAAGACTAGTTTTTGATGGCTGCCAGAACAGAGTCTGGGTGGTCCTAGCTCCTGCTTCTCAGCAGAATTTCCCCCAGGCTGGTGCTGATCGCTGGCTGTCTGTTGTGGTTGGACAGCCCTTCCCTCATTCCATCCTGGGCTTTGGCAGTGAAGTGACCCTGGAGCTGTTCTGCTGTTGGAGTCCACGCCTGGAGACCTTTGAAACAAGACGGTGACCCTGCCTGCCCAGCTGCTGCTGCTCCTCCATATGACTGTGTGCCGGGCCATGCTCTAGCTCACTTGCCAACTGCTGACTCTGGCGGGGCACTTAGGAAACAGTGCCTTGCATTCTCACTGCTGCCTCCGATGTCACAAGACTCTCTTGGTCCAGGTCAAGTCTCAAATTCCTATTGAGAAGCAAAGTTGCTTTTGCTGCCTCCCTGCCCACCGAGCTGGCTATGTAGCACTCCTGCTGTACCACGCAGTCTCTAGCCTGTGTGCTGAGCTTTTTCTTCTGTAGCAGCGAACCCTATTTTCTTCTTCTCCTCTGTCAGTTCCCTTGTGGTTCCTGTGTGCTCTGCACTCACTTTGATTCCTCTCTGGGCTGTTGTTTTCCAGACTTTCTGCACTTTGTCCTGGAGAAGCTGAGTTGCTTGCACTCATCACTTCGCTATTTTTACTGATCCTGTACCTGATTTTAAAGAGAGTGATGGACATGTTTCATAATAGGGTTTTGGTAGTTGGTATTTATTAAACTAAGCCTCTGTCCTCTAATCTCCTAAGCTTTGTTTTGTTTTTAAATGATTGGTTGATTTAACAAAAGGTTAAACTTTACTGAATCGTTTCTGTATACCCTACCAGATGATACTGTATTTTTCTAGTTTAATTTATAAAAATAATGAATTATGTTAACCGATACTTTATTTTTTCAAATTATTTTAAACAGAAGAAAAGCAAGAAATTAAAGTAAAACAGAATTTCACAACAAGCCAATAGTAGAGTAACAATAATCAGCACATTGCTATATTCACAGCAGTTGTTTAGGATATAAGATATAGGCATGAAACATTGTCCAGAAAATTATTAGCATAAAAGCCGTTCTTGAAAATGTGGAGCAGACCTCACTTGATCAAGACCAGCTCTAATGGACTGGGTCAGCCTTCCAGTTGGTGTGCTCTCTTTGTGTTTACTGACTGAGAACGGTCTACGGCTCTCTTTCCTTGACCTGTCTGTGTCTGAGACATGGAGTGAGTGGGGAACATCTCAAGCCAATTGGAGTTTAGTTAGTCAGCTTTCTTTCACTATGACAAAACACTTGACATAAATAGCTGAAAGGAGGAAAGATTTATTTTGATCGTTGTTTCAGAAGTTTCAGTCCGTGGTCTGCTGGCACCACTGTGGTGAGGCAGAAGCATCATGGTAGAAATACGTGGTAGAGGAAAGTTGTCTATCTCTTGGCATCCAGGAAAGGGAGGAAGGAGGGAAGGACAGATTGAGAGAAAGAAGGAGGAGGAAGAGGAGGAGGAGGAGGGGGAACATGAGGAAGAGAAAGGGGAAGGGGAGCTGGAGAAGGGAAACACGGCTTTTAAAGGCACACTCTTAGTGACATACCACTTTCCACTAGGCCCTTCCTAACAGCACATTTATTTATGAACTCATCAGTGAATTGATCCACTGAGGAGTATAGCACACTTATGATCCAATCACTTTTCTAAAGTTCCATCTTTGAACACGTGAGTCTTTTTGGAGACATTTTAGATCTAAACCATTGTATTCCAGCCCTGTCTCCCAAAAGCCACTTGTTATGCAAAATGTATTTAGTCCATCTCTAAGAAGCACCAGAATTTTAAGAGTTTCAAAGCAGGATAGAAAAGTCAGTCCAAAGTCTCCTCAAATATTCAAGCCAAACTTTTAGCTCTGAGCTCCTGTAAAAATCAAAAAAGAAAGTTGAAGTAATACCCTGGTTTGTGAATGTCTCTGTCTGTAAACAATTCAG
>RJWM01008230.1:0-73912 GCA_004363535.1 Dasyprocta punctata | reverse complement strand
TACTTTTCAGACAGAGTCACACAGTCGCTAAGTTGTCCGGCCTGAGCCAAACTAGCCTTCCCCCTGCCTCAGCCTCCCAAAGTGCTGAGATCACAGGCGGAGCCATGGTGGCCAGGGCCTGTCTCCTTTCGATCGGTCCCACTGCGAGCCTCTCTGCCCGGGCTGAGCTTTGGACACTGTCCCCTGGTTTTCCATATGCTGAACCCCAACGGACCGCAGCTGAGCTCCTCGCGCGAGTCCACAGGCAGGTCCCTGCGGCTGCTCTGCAGTGCGGGGCTCCTTCCGCAGCCCTCCGGTGCCTGCGGCTTCCTCCTGTCTGTTGTCTGCGCGGGAAGCCAGGAATCTGGTCTCCTTGTGCACGGTGCGGAGACGGTGCCTGAGCGCAGGAACCGATGACCCAAGGGGAGCGGGGCCAGAGGTCAGTGTGGTCCGGCCGCCGGGGCTGGAGCCTTCCCGGCTGGAGACGCAGGGAGCTGGGCTCCGGCTGCTCTGACTGTCCGTGGATGGCCTGGGGACCACGGGCCAGGACGGTGAAAAAGAAAGGGCAACCACAGCGAAAGGAACCCTCAAAACCCGGGTGCTCTCCTCATACCTCATTGCAAGCAAGAGGCCTCCCTCCCTTCCTGCCCTAGTCAAAGCTGCAAGAGCCTGCGGCAGGCCTTGGAGCTGCGCGGAGATGGTCGGGGCGTCACGCAGAAAACAACGCAAAGCTCGGCCGCGCAGTGGGAACTGGAGCGTCTGACCTCGACCCTCACTCGCCTGAGACTTCGCAGTGGCGCTTCTGAATCCTGCGACACCTGGGCCTAGGGCTCCTGCCAGGTTTTATTACTACATTCATTCATTCATTCATCCATTCATTCTCATTCTTTCCTCACTCCTCCATTTCTTGAATTGAAACCCTGGCATTGTATTTTAATATATTAATAAACATTACGAAGGACAATGGCGCACCTGCCATGGTTAAGATTGTGTCATTTTGTGCATCTTCGTGTCGTGATAAACACGTGCACCACGTTTGTTCAGAGCCCGCTACTGCATGCAGTGTGTAAAGCTTCCTCACCAAGTCGAGGGATAGAAATCTGCCGCTGCCTTTACCGTCACCAGGGGCATCATTAACACGATCCGAAGATCAAACTTTGGCCAGGAGAGGAGGAAGCGCTGCCTTGGAGTCACACATCTCTACCATGATGCTACTATTCACAACATCGTTTACATAGTTTAGTTATTCCACTTCAATTGTTTTTTGTTTCTTTTTTTCTTTTGATTACTTCAATGAATAGAAAAGAAGCTTTTACATTGAAGAGTTAAATCTGTCCAGCACAGCAATATTTTTGAGCAATACCTTTGCCCGTAGAGCAGCTTGTTTGGTAGGAACTCTTCTTACTAACTTAACTTTGGCAATCATACTCAATATCCATTTGTGAATAGAAAAAATACAAAAAAAAAAAATTCAGAGGTACTGGACAGTTGATAAGTTTCTATCCATAAACTCCTACTATACCTCTTAGGGCTTTGCTTTGGTGTCCTGTATTTTACTAGTAAAATAGCCATTCATACCATTCCTCTTAGAACTTGCAATTTATAAATTTCTTCCCTAGACATCTTAATTTTTTATAAACATCATTTCCTGGCCTTTACTAATACATCTGTGTCTAGCTAGTACCTAAATGTTCATTTTGTTAAATACATTATTTTAATTCTAACTTTCATCAATAACCATAATTCTTAATTTCTCTGCACAAAGAGAAATATATTCTAAGTTTCTGAGGAACAGGCTCACAAAAGAAATAATCTTTTCATTGCCTCTCAGGATGAAGCACAAGTATTCTCTTGTCTTGCATTTTCTATTTCTAAAAGGACCCATTACCTGTCAATATTTGCAATGATATCATTTTATTTTTCTGCAATTGGGAACAATGTATCTGGAAGGAGCAGGAAGAGTCATTAAAATACAGGACCTTAGCATTCTTCTTTTAAATCCCAAGTATGGTAACCAATCTAACTCAAAAGACAATAAAATTGAAATTAAAAAAGGCTTTGCAAAACCTTCTATGACTTCTTTAAAGCTCACATATAAAACCTTTGTGATTTTTCAAGTGGTAGCATCATCCACCAGTATTACAATAGTAATATTATTTCAAATTTAAAAAGCACACACTTCGATTGAAAACTTCTTATTGCCCATAAATGCAAGGCATTTTAAAACACAGCAAGAGATTCCAGTGTGGAAGATCTTAGAGTCCTAAGCGTACTGGAAGAAGATAAAATGATTTTATGCTGAAGCACATTCCACAAAGGGAGGATTCAAAAACCACAGGTTACGGTGCACTGGGTCTTGGTTCATAACACAGGATGCTTTAGTTCGCTCTCTGCTTTTTGTATTTTGTGTTTAAATACATACCTGTATATATCTCTTTCCATGCAGGAAGTGCATCGTGGATATCTTTAATACCTTGCTTTCCCATTGTATTAGTGCTTTTGTGCATTCAGTTTGGAATGCTTACAAACACTTGTGTGTTCAGTGTAGTAAGCATTATCTCCATTTTACCAGCGAGAGTAAACTGAGTCTCGGAGATGGTTAAGAGCACACCTGCTTGTTATTAGTGGAGTACAGAGAGAGACTATCTCATATTTCTCCACGTGCAGCAATCTCTCCACAGTAGTTTTTTTGCCTACATAATTATTTGATTTATTCTAGCAGGATATGAACAAAATTTAAATCATTGGATATTGGGTCAGTAATAATGCTTCCATTGTGTGGACCGTGTGAATTTATTATTTAAAAAAGAAAAATATAAAGCCCTTTAATTGTAATTTATGGAGGTAAATTTGTATTAGATAAAAGAAGAAAATTGTGGGATGTCAGAGTAAAGGATGTGAGAGCTGCTGTCTACCAAAGGTACTGGTAAAGAAGTGATAGACATTAGCTCTTTAAAATGCAAATTACATACAAGTAAAAGAATACTATATTTAACATATGAAACTGATTTTGAAGTCTCCATAGCAACTGCTAAAATGTTCAGCATAAATTATGTGATTAAAGTTATCAAAGATAGCTTTCTTTCAACCTAAGTAAATTCAAGCCAGATAAAGATCAGATTCTTTTTCAGAGTTTCCTACCAAGTACACCTCAGGAAGATAATTAGAACAGCTTTTATCTGTGATAGGCAAGTCTGATTAATAACTTTAGAAATGAAACATATTCCTTTAATATAAGTGGAATCTAGGGCTAATCTCTATATCAAAGAACTGTGCTTGCATTACTTTGGCAGCTTGTATTATTTTGATAGCACACGATGATTCTACCCTGGAGAACTTGGGAAGAGAGACTCCTCATTTCTCTAAATCATGGTGATAGCCCTGGTGCAGTTAACCATTCCCTTTACATTACTTCACGATACGATGGTGTGTGTGTGTGTGTGCGTGTGTGTGTGTGTGTGTGTGTGTGAGGCTGTGCTAACTTTATTCTTTGCATTATTCTCTATGATTAGTGTGTTCAGGTTTAGTTGTGTTAGTTGCATTCACCTTATATAATTACATACTAATGGTTTTGAAAAGTAGCTGAAGGCAATGGAGAAGAAGATACAAGAAAAACTATCGCTCCCCACGCTGCGTGCCTAAAATCAGGACATACATTTATTAAAAAGTGACCCATTTCCACCTTCTATCCCGAATGTCTTACTAAGAGAGATGACTTTAGCCCAGAATGGCTTGAAGACTACCCCAATGAATCATGTGTAGCAAAACTTGCTGCTCTTAGAGAATCAAGGTTCTTTTCCTCTATCTTATCATTTACCTAAAAATGTTTGGTTGGAAATGTCATTAAAAATCTGTAGTGATAGCTCCCTCTTGAATAATTACTCCTATTTGAGCATCTCTCATGTATACAGTCTACCAAATATATATATACAATTTAGGAAAGTAAAAGCTTGCATAAATATTTTAATACTGAATTCATTGACACATTATGAGAGTAATACAAGTTACGTTGGGCCACTACAATTGCAAGAGGCGCCCATAAGCTTCCATACGAGTGAACTGCTGCTTGGGTAACCTTGATCACTCAGGTTGTTGCCTGTGCATTTTCAGTTTCTTCTCTAAGGGTCGGCAGTATAGCGGGTTTTCCGGGATCTATGACATTCACTAGGGCCCCTCATATGAGGATAACAGCATCTGTTGAAAAAGCATCAAACTACTTTTGTTTTCCTGAAGTCTGTATACTTTCTTCTGGCAGATTCTGTATATGTGAGATAATCATGTCAGTAAAATTCTTTTGATTTTCTTCTTATTGTCATTTCTCTTATTTACCTTATTACCAGAAATTTTATCTAAGAACTCAGAAGAATAGAATGAAACATTTTATCCCCTTCCCTTCTATAGTTTGAGCTTCCATACGAGTGAACTGCTGCTTGGGTAACCTTGGTCACTCAGGTTGTTGCCTATGCATTTTCAGTTTCTTCTCTAAGGGTTGGCAGTATAGCAGGTTTTCTGGGATCTATGACATTCACTAGGACCCCTCATCGATTCCTGGAGCACTGGTTTGTAAAATACGTGAGGCTTATCTTTTCAATGTCCAACTTTATATTTTTGTGACATTTAATGCATAGTTTTTTGTAATTCATTCATCTACACATCAACTCACCATAACCTTTCAATCATCCTTTGGGTGTATTGTTCAAAAAAAGTTTCACTGAGCTCTCAGATATCCAGTTGGACCACAGTGGCTGACTGATTATCTAAAAAATTCATGGCAGTACAAATAAAATTAGATGGCAGAGGCTTTTAAAGTTGAATTCAAAATAGGACATATAAAATGAGCCAGAGCCAGAACCAGGTGTGGTAGTGCATACCTAAAACTCTAGCACGTGGGAGGGTGAGGCAGGAGTATCTCTGAGAATTCGAGGCCAGTCAGGAATACATAGTGAGATCCTGCCTCAAGAATATTGTCTAGACAAAATGGACACAATACTTGAAGCCCATGCATATTGCAACTATGTTACTAGTAAGAGGGAATGTTAAACACAAGTCAGGCAGCAGACAGTTCCAGAGAACAATCTGGTATCAGGACAGAATGAAATGTGGATGGGTCACACTAAAGCCACAAAGATGAAGAAAATGCTCATATATTGTCATGTGGGTAAAAGCTTCCCTGTTTTTACTTTTGCAGTTTTTATTTTCATAGTGTATCTTTGGAGGAATATTATATTTTGAGAAATGACCTATTGCATACTGATTTTCGTTTGCCTCATTTATTTCTCACAGCTGTATGATATATTAACAAATAAATACATTTCTTTTTATGGTTTAGTTCAAGAATGACCCCAGGACTCTCACGTGCTCAGGAGAGTGGACGGCGGGGGGCGCTCTCGCTGACTGTGCTGTTAGGAGAGGGTGTGGCCTGGAAGGGGGCGTGGCCTGGAAGGATGCAGCTCCTTCCAGGGTCCTATAGTTTGAGCTTCCATAGGAGTGAACTGCTGCTTCCGCGGCACCATGGGGTGAGTAGAGGCTCCGGCACCAGCCCTCCCTCACTGCCATTTCTGCCTGGGAATAGTAAACCATGGACTAAACCATGAGGCAAAATAAATCTCCTTTGAACTGTGGGCGTCAGTGTTCTGTCCAGGAATGAGACATGACTAAGAGATACGTGTGTGTGTGCGTGTGTGTGTGTGTGTGTGTGTGTGTGTATTTTTTTTCTTTCAGTTACCTCGTTTCATTCCCCCTTTCTCAACCACTTCTCTAGGTATGGTCAGTTTTCTCATCCTGAATTTTCCTTCTCTAGCTGGGTCACTGTTCTTCCTTCTCAGAGCAGGCTCCTGATAGCTGTTTAATAGCTTTGTCCCTTTTTTTTTCCTTTATTTTCAGAGACAGCCCTGGGTTTGTCTTCACATTATGTAATTGCATTTCTGAAGGGTTCATTTTGCTTTTCTTATATCTGAAATTGATTTTGAGGTTCCTTTCATTCCTGCATACATCCTAGTTTTCATTTTGCCAGATATTCACTGGTTCTCTGCCTGTAATTCACAGACCCTCCTTCATAAATGACACTATTCCTACAGATTTCCTTCCTTGTGTTTTGATATTGGAAGCGGACAGCAGGAAGGAGTTGATATACATATGTATATATATATTTAAATGTGCAACAAAGCATCATATGTTCTGATTCCTGAAAATTTTCACAGCTTGTACTTTGGGTATACTATTCTAAATCTCTTCTCCCTGATGCAGATTTTATTGAATTTTTTTTTTCTGTACTGTGACATATTTCTCATCTCTTTTTCATTTCTAATGCCACTTCCAATTTTCATGTTTTTGTGACAATGGAAAGATTTTTATCTGTGCATAGTTGAGCTTTAACCTGAAAATTTTAACAATTTTCAAAGATTTTTAATGTCCAGAGATCACAAAAGAACAACGTAAAAATAAATATGAGTACTGTACTTTTAATTAGGTCCTTGACATTTACCGGATATCCCCCTTAGACTTTATACGAATTAATTACAGTGGCCCTATAAAATAGGTATAGCTATTAGGCAAGTGTAGGGATTCTCCAGCTGAGGCTGAGACTAGACAAAATTTCAATCCAGTTGGTAAATGAGAGAACAAAACACAAGCCCAAGAAATTTAGATCCAAAGCCCAACATATGAAGACTCTGCTGAGTTTTCTTTCACTTGAGGTACATTTGCATTGTAAATTTCTGTTACCTTAACTCTGAATGTGGCCTGGTGTTCTGGCCACCTACTTCATGATCACTTATATTTATTTCACTAATGTATGAGTGGATTGTGGGCTCTGATGCTGGATTGATAAACCTTCCACCTGCTGATTCACTGACATGGGTTTGCTGAATGACCCTAGGAAACTGAATGACCTGGCAAGTCAGGGTCTCTATCACAATACTACATAGGGCCTAAGACTTCAGAGATCTGCAAGAGTTTGGCTTCTGAATGTGGTCACAAGACTCTGTGTGACCCAGTTTCAGTGGAGAGCTGCATCAGTCTAACACCATGCCAAAAACAGAGACAGGGTCGTGGCAGCCACACCAGGCCCCTCGGAGTCCCACTACTAGGATAACCCAGTTACACAAACTTTCAGCAAAGTTCACAAAGTGACCGTTCAGCCAAATGGAAATGGTACAGATTTGAGTAGTAGGGCTGCCATCATGTTTTCAAAATATCCCACCCATCTTTCAGTTTTTGCAGATTCTATAAATAATCAGCATCAGTTCCTCCTCAAAGTTGTGGTAGAATTAAATAGTGAATTCCGCTGGGTCTGAGCTTGGATAATGGGTAGTTTTTCCATTACTGATGGAATTACAATTTTCCCTTTCTTCTTGAGCTACAATTGTCAGTTTGTATTTTCCTGGAAATTTTTCAATTTGTCTATATGATCTAATGAGTTCTCATAGAATTGTTCACAGCACTCCTTTAAAATCTTTAATTTATGAATTGCTTAAGTGTAATTAGTTTTTGTTGTTTGTTCATTTTTTCTCCTTAGCCTATCTGATTCCACCTCTTGATTAATTTGTTTTATTCATTTTTATTTAATGTTGCATAGAGGTAGATCTGCATTCCCTGGAGGATTTTTATTTTCTATATACCTGGTTATTCTGCATTTCTTATCTGCTTTTCAGTTAAATTGATGCTTCCAATGAATTGTTTTATTTAGATTTTTTAATTTTTCTTTTTATGAGTCCGTGTTTGCAGTATGTCAAGTCCACACTCCTCGCAGGGAGCTGGTGTGTGTGCGTAACACATCCTCGTTCCTTTCTTCCTTCACTTTCCTGTCCCCCCTTCCACTCTCCCTCCATCTCTTGATCCCCTTCTCATTGGAATGACTATCTCCCTATTTCTTATTATCTAGCTTTTATTTTACTCTCTATATTTCACATCTCTTATACCCCGTGGTGTATAAATACCACCTTCTTATTCTATAGATTTATAATGAACCAGATGTTCTTCCTGAGGTTCTAGACATGCCTGCTGTTAAACTTCAGTATGTGCTGGCCGATTATCACTTTCTAAAGTGACCTATGGTTCAAGTTTGGACTGACCAATGGCATTTTGCTTCCTTTCCTGCAATAGATCTTGAGCTCCATGTGTGAAATGTGTTCCAATCCCGGAAGAGCTCTGCTTAGCTATTTATTTCCAAGTTCTTTCTCTAGTAATTGTGCTGCCATTTGGTTTAGCCTGTGTCTCTAATAAATTTACCAGTTTCCTTCTAACTTGTTTTCAAGAGAGCTTTCTATTGTTCTTGGAGCGTCCTTAGGCATAGTGGATCCTCAGGTTATGATCAGTCCCATCCATGAACAACTTGAGATATGACAGGAATTTTGGGTTTAACATATGACCAAAATTTTGAGTTGCAACCCAAATGCTGGCCACTTGTGCAATGGTAAATGAGGACTCGGGATGCCAGAAAAGCACATGTAAGCATACATGGGCATCAGTCTGGGCCCAGGTGTCTGTGTTTTTCAACGTGATTTCAGTCAGTGCTTCATACAATTGCTATGATTACTGTTATCAAAATGGGGCCTAAAAAGCTCAAAAAGAAACTAAGGAAGGAAGGGAAGGGAAAGAAAGTAATAACAATCCAAAGACCAGTGTAAAGGAAAGACAGAAACAGACAACCTCAGAGCAGCTTGTAGCTCTGAGAAGGCTGAGCCCTAGGGAGCCAGAAGCAGGTCCTGCTGGGCTGCAGACTCCTGAGGAGAGAACGGGCAGTGAGAGGCAGATTTCAGATGCTCTCATGGAGGGTGCCTCTCCTTCCAAACAGTCCCCTCACCCAGTTACCCTCCCTTCCTGCAGGCTGGAGATGTCACCCTGAGTGGTGAGGACTATAGGGAATTACTGTTTCCAGTAAACGTGGCATATTTTATCACTTTCTGATGAACACCCTAGGGTAATTATTGGTGTTTCTGGTAAATCATGCACATTATACAACCCTTTTTTATTATGAAAAGGTTAGATAAGGTGTGCTTTGTGAGGTTCAGAACACATTATAGGTATACTCATTATTTCTTAAGGGAAAAATAGTCTTGACTTACAACTAACTAGAGTTCCAAGTGGCCCCGGGGTAGACAGCCAGGGTCTGTTGTCTCAGCAAAGTCACACAGAGTGGGCATCTGCAACCAGAGCAGGGCCTGGACAGAAAAAGGAAGCCTCATTGCTCACTCAGTCCCAGACTGTCAGCTAGGGTTTTGTTTCTACAACAGATAAGTGGCATTGTGATATGAGATGCTGATGTCCTACCATTCCAAGGAAGACACTGAAGTTTGCCTGTGTAGTTTGCTAGTATGGACTCAGCCTGGTATAGCTGTTGCCATCTTGCAACTACCATGAATGTTCCAGAATAATCCTAGTCACTTTCTCCACAAAGTTTCCCAGCAAAGTACAAACAGATGGGACCTTTAGAGCACTATGTGACAAAAAGATCCCTGATTCTTGGCCATTAGATTGAGATAAATCAGGTGTGCTCTGGGCTAGATGGAGTCACTTTTCTTCTTTGCAACATAAACAGCTCACTTCCTGTCAAGTTTCAGGGATCCACTTGGACCTGTAGTTTCCAGTACATTTCCAATCAATTGTACTCTATGCATCCTGCATCTGAATTCTTCTTTCTTTCACCTTACAGCACCTTGGTGCTAATCCTTCTACACTAGTGTGATGATAGTCTAGTTAGTTACTTTACAAGTGAGCAGGCAGGATAGTATAAAGACAGAGTCACACAAAAGAAAACAGCACACACTAGAGCGAAGAGCTATCTCAAGCAACTGGTTAAGTTAAAAAAAAGTATTTAAAAAAAGACACAAGTTAGAAAGCTAAAAGTTTAGGTTAAGAATGGAGAGATAAGAATTTCTCCTCCCAAGAAGATAGTCCTCATGCAGAAGTCTAAGTTCTTTGACAGCCCTTCCCTAGCTTTTGTGCTGGAGCAACCTAAAAATGGAGAGAATTCAGTTTCTAGCTAAGTAACTGATTTGTCAAAAAATTCTACACAGCTTCCTATCTAAGACCAAAATATGCTCTTGGCAGGTATGCATCAAGGGCTTTTTCCTTATTATTATTTCTAATAAATACTTTGCTAACTTTGTCTCTTTGTCCTTGATTTTCATTCTTTGACTCTGTGAGACAAAGAGCCCAAATTTGTAAGAATTAACTTTTCACTATGACTGGGTACTCTGGAACAGGAGTATTGAGCATATTTATCTGGAGTGGAATTTCAGTCATACCCAAATTTCAGTCATATTCACATGGTAGGAGAAAGTTAATATAATTGTTGCACAAAATACCTGCTATGGGTATGATCCTGTGACCCCTCCCCCCAAAGCCTCATATAATCATGGACTGGGCTGAGTGTGGTGTTCGTGACTGGTTTGTTGTCTAGTGCTGGTATTGGCGACGTGAGTGCTGCACCCAACCCGGGGTAAAGCCAACATACAGTGTAAGGGCAGGGAGAAGGTGTGTCTTGTTCTCTCTCTTGCCGGTTCACCTTGCTGTTTGGTGGCTGCCATGAATGGCTGCCCTATCCATGCCACCCTGCCTTGCGGCCAACTGAATATGGACTGAAACCTCCAAGAACTGGAAGAAATAAACCTTTCCTTCCCTAATTTTGGGTGTCAGGTATTCTGTCTCAGCAATGAGTGAAAAGTAACTAAGACAATACCATAGAATTTTACTATTTTTTAGAATATTTTCTTGCATACATATTTCTTTGTTAGTTAGATGGTCTCAGGAGTATTTTTGGAGATTTTAGTTACCTTTTTCTTGTTGTTACATTTTTCTATCATTTTGTAATTTTCAAAAGCTTTACTGAGGAATGTGTCCACAGATCAGTTCATGTTTTCATGCTATAAATGGGCTTCTTAGATATACTTAGATAAATATATACTTAGATATACTTAGATAAATATATTTCATATATTTATATACCTGTACTGTGATTTCTGCTACGTGTGAACTGTCATAGTATTGATACTCCAAACATATTTATGTGTATATTTGAGTCAATTTGATTTGTCATCACCTTCAAATATGCACTGCCAGATTATTAGCAATGAATTATGTATTGTCCTGACCGGGTCCTCATCACAGAGGAGAGATACAAGACAGAGGGAAGTTGTAATCCAAGACCAAGTGAGATTGGGGCTGAAGCAAGATGAATTTCAAAACCTGGATAGTGGAGGACTCTCATCCAGAACCAAATATCTGACACAAACTACTCGATCATTCATACGAATCTGGGTCTGACCTCAGAATGTCATAGGTCATGTGGAAAGAAAGCTCCCAAAGACATCTGGAATAATTTCTAATAATCACACACAGAATCTATTTGTATCATGGAATTTAGTACTTTGGAAATCCTACCTTTTTCATAGCTAGAATGAAAGAAGCCTTGCTTGCTGATATAGAGAAGGATAAGGTGATATAACCTGCTGACTGCTTCAACACCAAAATGAAGGGGAAGAAGAGGAGAGGAAGAGCGAAGGATAAACTGACATAAGTATTTGCAAAGTAGTATCTTGAAATATGAAATATCATTTTAGCACTGCAAATAGTGATAATCTTTTCTTTCTTTGCATGTTTAGAACTTTTCACATGTTTTCCATGTGGTGCTTGAGTTAATCACATAGTGAAAAAATGAGCTAACATTTGGAGCTGTTACATGGTCTCTGACACTCAGGCACTGCTGCACACTGATTCTCCTGGTCACCCCCTTACTCAAAGGAGTCGAGGCATAGAGGGCCGCTTTTCTGAGTGCTCAGAATTTCGTGTTCTAGATGCAGTCATTTGCACAGGGTAAACTAGGCTGTCTCCACTCTCTGTAGCAGCAAAGTGTTTTGATAATTCAAGATTAGATGATTGAAGTGCCCCTTTATCACCACCTGACCCAACTCTGAAACTTCTGTGTCTTAATTTCACATTTATAACTCACTGGAGTAGCTAATTTGGATTTCAAAACAAATTTATGTTAAATGGTAGTTTGCCATTATGGCTGTCTGAACATCTAAGTGTTTTCCATCTCTGAGCTAAAAATAATGTTAATAAATTACTCCGTATACTCAACAATGACATCAAATATGGAGATTTTCTTAAGATAGCACACAATTTAGAAATTTAATTAAGTTATTTATCATTTGTGGAATTATAATATTAAATCCAATACAGTGCTCTATATCTATTGAGTTAAAAGGAGCATGCAGTATTTTTTAAAGTGTGTTACACTTTGTATTTGCAAAAATATCTCAATTTCAATAATTCATGAGTATATAGCATGTTGAAATGGTAAATAGGTAAATGTGGAGAAACTGCATCTAATATTAACAACCTCTGGGTAACTGAGTTTTGAAGTTGGTGTCTCCATTTCCTCTGCTTCATCTTTTTATTAAAAAGACCTGCGGCTTTGTGTGCTTTTAATCATTACTGGTGTCAAGGCCGACCTATGGCCCTGTGAGCGCTCTCTCATAAGAGCCGCAAAACAGCCTCTTGAGGGATTTCCTGCTTACGCCATTCCACTGCCTCCTGCCTTCAGTTTGGTTCCCGTCGGGAACAGAATAACAAATAATTTGAAAACAGAACACTTTTTTGATTTAGGATGTGTGAAAGACGCAGGATCGGGTCCCTGGCTTCCCTCCAAGCCCCTCTCCCCCCATTCTTCCACCTCCTGCCCCACGCTGTTCCCTGAGTCCCGGAGCCCGTCCCTCCCCTCCTCGCCCCACCAGCAGTCAGCCCCCCGTGGCTGGCCACTCCATCGCATCAGCCGTTCCACTCCTCAGGGCGGCTTCATTCCCTCACTGTGGAGCTTCACAGCACACCGTCCTCTCCTCCCTGGAACTTGGTCTCTAATCCAGAAAGCCCTGTTCTGGTTTCCTCGGTGTCCACTGTAGTGAGGACCATGCTGGATGCATAGTTGACACTAAATGACAGCTGGTGGTAAAAACAAATAGCTACTTTGAATACCAGATCCATGCCTCTACCCCTGGCTCTTCAATGTGATCTCTGGAATATTTAAAAAAAGAATTAACCCAACAGTTCACATTTTCAGGGTGAATGAAGCGAGCTTTATTCACACCCTTAGCCTTAGGGCAATGGGAATGGCATTGAAAAACCCAGAGTGTTGCAAGCACAAGATATAGGTCTGCCGCAGACCTCCTGCAAGGGTTGAGCATCACAGGGCAGATGCTGCGGAAGCCCTGGGCCTTCTCAGAGCCGGCCAGTCCGCGGTCATGGCACATCTGCTCTGCCCAGTTCGCTCTGCTATTCCTGCGGTGGTGGACAGGGACTCACCGTCTGTGGAGTGCACCCGAACTCCAGATGGAGCTTTGAGCAAAGTGAACCCACTAGGCCATCAACAGTAAGAACCAGGGGGAAACTTATGTGTGCATTACCAGGTGAATGCAGCCAGTCTGAAATGAGTAGGTGCTCTCTACTGGCAGCTGTAAGGCATTCTGGGAAAGGACGAACTATGGAGACAGTCAGAGGATCAAAGGTGAGCGAGGAGGAAGAAATGGGGAGGGGAGCACTGAGGATGTTTGGGCAGGGAAACCCTTCTGCATCATGGTGCTAAGGGAGAGCCTGTGCCATTAAATGTGCCTGCACAGAGAATTAGCAAAGCAGAGAACGAGGCCTGAGAATACTGTAGCCCATGGCGTAGTGGCCTGTTCCAAGCGCACTGGTTATATCTCAAGTAGACTCATAGTGCAGGATTCTAGTAATTGGGAAGGACATGTAAGTCAGGTCAAGGATGTGTTAGGGAGATTTCTGTACTTTGTCCCCAATTTCGTTGGGAACCCAGAACCACTGTAAACCGAAGAGTGTTAAAAAAGGGTGGGAAAAGATGCCTGAAGGACAACACAAGGGAATATCCTGGGTCCTTGCTGGGGAGCACTCTGGTTATTCAGCAGGTCTTGGTGCATTCAGGACCCCATGTGGGGACCACACTGGACAAGCCGTGTGATGAATGGGGAACCCTAAGAACCACCTTCCTAGAACACAGGTTCTAGGGCGGGCGAGGGACCTGGTTCACCATGGATCCCCTGCTGGCTGGCCGTGGTCTCAGTTGCTGTGAGCGTGGATGCTTGGACCTCACTTTGCCTTCAGGGACACTTCCCACCTGGAGATGTTAGGGATAGATGAATAGCATTCTGGGAAGCTGTGATTTGAAAACCCGTTTAAGTATAACTTCCGTGATGGTGCTCTTAGGTATTAGAAATCCCAGAAGGAATGTTAGTAGTGTTTTCCTTCCACAAACCAAAATTTCATTTTTAAGGTGTGAAGGGCTCAGAACATTTAAGTTTAAAAGTGATCTTCCAGTCTCCAGTCATGCATCGCATTGCTATTGCTATGGAAGCTCTCCCAGGTCCATTCATGAGTTATTTTAAAATCTTAAGTCAGATTTCTTCTTCTTGGGAAGATTTTACTTATTCACCAGGTATGGGAAGCAGCAGAGAGAAACCGAACCATGAATCTGTGTAGTGCAAAAAATTCAATATATTCAACTTTACTAGGGGTCAAAAGCATGTGTTATTTGGAGCCAGAAATCCTAACCCGCCCCTGCAGATTGCTGCAGGAGAAGCACTGGGCTTTTTGCCCAGCCTGACCCTCACCTGGCAGCTACCCCAGGGATGCTCCTGGCTGCTGTTGCAGGGTCTGCTGGTGTGTTTTTCTGCTGAGCCACTCTGGAAACCTGAGGGCCTTCGGGGTCACTTGTCTGACTGCCCATCCTCGATGCCCGGCTCCCATCTATCCCTACATATTCTGCATTTTCCACATCCTCATAGCCAATGTTTTTAGCAGGCTGCTCAGTGACCCCAAAAGGCCAGTTGGAGGTGATTTTTCTAAATGAAGTAGAATCTCCATTCCTTGAGAAGCATTCAAGTCAGTCTGATAGGGAATTTTCATTCCTTGAAGGGCCTCACCAATTTTAATTCATGTTTCAGGGAGTGAGGGAGGAAAAAATAGGTATTTTCGTTTTTAATTTGAATGACTTTTTAAAAACATGTAGAAACACTGTTTTGCAGATAATGGATTAAATGGAAAAATAGAAAATCTTTTAATTAGGAGCACTTCCTAAATCATAAGACATTATAAAATAGTAGATTGAACATAATAGATTAAATGGACAAATGGGACATCTTGCTTTTCATCAGGAGCACTTCCTAAATCATAAGACATGAGAAAACACTGTATTTCTTATGCATTAAAAACTAGTGGTCAACTTAACACCAGCTGAATGAAATCAGCATGGTGCTAAGGTGTCGGTGGTCACCTGAGGAAAGTTGCCAGCATCAAAGGAGACTTGGACAATGCTTCATGTCTATATCCTATACTCTAAACAACTACTGTGAAAATAACAATATGTAATCTGCGGATTATTGTTACTCTCCTATTGGCCTGTTTGGAAATTCTGTAACTTCTGTAAAACAAAATTAAAAAAAAAAATAGGGGACTTGGAAAGGAAGAGTGTGGCATTGTGGGTTCTCCTAAGTGCTGTTGTCAAGCATTTTGGGCTTCTTATTGATGACAGTCATTATCTCAGTCAACTTGCTCCCAAATGTCAGATTCTCATGGCCGTCCACACTGAGCTTGTGTCCAGAAGGGAAGGGAGGGAGCAAGTGAGAAGGTGGAAAAATTTGAGGGGGTGTAAGGGGGGCAGGGAGGGAAAAAGGGCCAGTCCTAAGAGCACCACCAACCACAGACACCTGGCCTCACCAGGAAGGGCAAAGACTGAGCAAAGCACCTGGCCCTCCCACCTGGCTGGCTGCTGGCAGCGGGTTGAGGAGATGAAGGGAGCAGGAAGGAGGTCATCTCTGGGGAAGAGGGAATTCTCTGGAAACAGCCCTCGCACTCTGGATCTCTTCCCTGGTTCCTCCATGCTCCCCAGGAAGGCAGACCGCGGGGGAATAAACGACCCTCCTAATTATGTCAGCAAACCTCTGATACAACGCTCCCTCTCGCCACTCCCCTCCTCCGCCATTTCTCTCTCCCTCACTCTCCGCTCCTTATGGTTTCCGATTCTCTGGAGAACCCTGACCAATGCAGATTTTGGTACCAAAAATAGTTCTAGAGAAACAGACTCTTTTTTAAGGACTCTGAATGCACTAAAATTGATGATTCTATTTTTTATAGTTTTCTTTACATTTTGAGGATTTTGATAACTAAAACACAGGTCATTTAAAAGGTCTCTGTAATCATTGCAAGACAGGAATAAAAACGGACCAATTTCTAGAGTGAGGAATGTCTTCGGCATGGACGAGGGAGGTTGTGCTTAGCAAATAAAATTGCTTCAGCAATTGGAAAAATAAAACCCAAATTGCGGGCATACATTTACTCAGAGGAATAGAAACTTGCCATCGTAACCTTTCTGCAAATCCTTGTTTAGAAAGATTTGAAAGAGTCTGTGAGTCACAATTCCCTCAAGTGGGTAGGAAAGCTGTTCTTAGGGGACACAGAACTATAGTCAAGTCACAAAGGAAAACCCAAAAGAGAAATTAGAACCCCACTGTGATATGTTGGCGCTGACACTGACGACATTTCAAGTCATTCTTCCTGTTCTATCTTGGGCTTTCCTGTGTGGCGAGAGAATGCTACCTACACTGTGAAGAGCTGCTGAGATGCCGGGTGTGGCGGCACATGTTTGTAATCCCAGAACTCTGGAAGGCTGAGGCAGGCAAACCTCGATTTTGACCACTGGATGATTGAGTAACCTAGTGAGACTCTGCGTCAAAATAAAAATTAAAGAAGGTCTGGGGATGTAGCTCAGTGACAAGGTCTTGGATTAAAAGAAAAAAAAAGGTGTGGAAGAGGTGATCCTACACTGGAGGAACAGACCCTGAAGATGAATTTTCTCAGCAGGCGCTGAGGTTTCTGATGCAGATTCTGATATGATTAGATTTAAGGGCCTTTGTAAATCTCTCCAGAGCAGAGGACCATGATGGATCGCAGAGTCAAGACCTGCACACCAAAACCACTGCAGGATTCTTCCAAACCGAGCACACATAAGCAGAGCATGGACCAGCCCTGCACAACATGCATACACGTTTCACTGAAGGACCACAGTGAGGCTGACTGGTTGCTCCAATGTCACTGAAATAATGGGGAAAAATAAAACAAGAACAAAACAAAATGAGTTCAGGGGCTTGAGTTCCCAGCTCAAACCCTACAGAAATAACGAATGGGCAGATGCCACAAAGTTTTCCTGGGCAGCAGAGACAGTGACTCCACCTGTGGCAGAGCCTTCTCTCTGCCCTTGCAGGAGGCTTTACAGACCCATGGGGCACTGTGACGGCCTCCCTAGGGGCAACTGCTGTCTCTCAAGACACAGTGCCTGCTCCATTTCCTGGTGGACCTGTAACTAAACACAAACTCCAGAGCACCCGAGAGTGACTTTCAAAGGATGGCCCATGGGGAGGTGTGCTCTGTTCCCAAAGAACTCCTAAATCTCCTCATGTGTACAGGTGGAAACTTGGGGAGTAGGTAGGAATGCACACAAGAATTTGGGTGATGCTGGAATGGACATGAAGTTGGCAGCAGTCAGTTTATTGATCTAGGTACCCTCAGTAAAGACCAGTGTTTAATGTTGCAACATGAGAAGTTAGACAGGGCTCAGGTTGGCTGGCTGAAATTTAGGCCTCTGGTTCCTCATTCTGAGCAAAGAAGAAATGCCCTACATCCCTTGGTGCGAGGTAGAGGAAGGGGCACAGGCTGGGGACATCAGGTGAGAGTGGAGTGGTCACTGTGGGCCATTCACCCACAGGCAGGGTCCAGAAGATCCTCCTCTCACCATGGTTGTGAAGCTAATTTGGCAGGAGACCAAGTCTTTGAGGACCTCTCAGCTTACTCTTCTCTCTGGGTCAGCTCTTACAGAGGTAGTAGTGGCTGCTGAAGCTGGAAAGCTCAATGCAGGGGGCATAATTAGATCCTCAGATGGCAGAGTCTAAGGAGTGACACTGGGTGACCCATAGCCCAGTGGAAATAGACACAGCCCGGCTGGCAGAATCTAGAAGCAGCCAGAATATGCAATGGACAGAGACTTACAGCATTGGCTGGTTTGTCTCCTAGAAGTAAAATAGCTGTGAGGAGCACTAAATTTTAAAGATTTGCATACACAGAGTAGTTTGAGGTTCAATAAAGCAAGATCCTACTGGAGTCCCAAACACAGTGGGTTACAATACACACATCAATTCCCAGACTCAGGCCAGGTTACAAGCCCCAGACCCCAGGATAAAGGTGAGGCTGAGTCTGGAGAAGAAAATGCCAAGGTGGTGTGGTTAATCCCTCCCCAGCATTCCTGGAGCCCCTCTGCCTTTTTCCCAGGTAACTAAGCACTGAGAAAGGAATCAGATCTTTCAGGGGCTGCTGGACACTGGTGCTGAACCCACCATGTTTTTAGGAGACACAAGGATCACTGTGGCCCACAGTCCGTGTGGGGCCTCACAGAGATCAGGAGATCTGTGAAGCATTAGCTCAGATCTGTCTTCCTGGGCCATTGTGCACCCCAGATCTATTCTGTTGTTGTTCCCCCAACTGCACAATCACAAGGGCCATAAACACTCAGCAACATGCAGGATTCTCACATGGGCCTGTGATTGCAGACCAAGGGTTATGGTAGAGAACAAGGCCAGATGGAATCCACCAAAACTATCTCCACCCAGGAAAATAGTAAACCCTACTCCATCTTGCTTTCTGAGAGGGCTTGAGAGGTACAGATGGTGCTTTCCCCCACATCCCGTGCACCTTGGCCTTTGGCCTGTGTGGAGGACAGGAGGACCATGGTGAATGGCAGTTACTGTGTGCTTTGCCACGTGGTGATTCTGGTTGGAGATGCCATACCAGGTGTGTTTCACTGTTTGAGCAGTTAATACCTCCCATGGCACCTGGCAGGTAGCTAAGGACCTGGCAGGTGCTTTCTCTGTGTACCCACTTGTGAGCTTCATCAGGAGTTTGCTTTATCTTGCTGTGGCCAGCAATTCACCCTCCCATTTTTCCAGAAGACTATCAAGTGTCCAGCTCTACAACCAATTTTAGCTTTCAGAAACCATGATAACCCTTTCCCTGCACAGGGTATCACACTGGCCCATTGTACTGAGAACATTACGGTGCTTGGACTTAGTGAGTGAGAAGTAGCAACTGCTCTAGATGTGTTGAGGACACGTCTGTGTGTCAGAGGATGGAAATAAGTGTGACTAAATTCAGGTCCTTTTACCTCAGGAGGGTTTCTAGAAATCTAGTGGTGTGGGGCTGGTCAAGACATCCCTAACGGGATACAGGACAGTTTTGGATGCATCGGGTCCCTCCTCCAGCCAGAAGAAAACACCACGAGCAGGTGCGTTCCTTGCAGAAGGCAAAGGAGTACAGAACAGGGACTGGAAGAAGGTAAGTACAAATGCCAGCTGTGACCACAGGCTCAGGTACAGAAATGATGAGAGTAATTGCCTTACGTCTTTCTTCCTTATTTTGTTACAAAGATGTATGAGGGTTGGTCTATCATCATTACCATAATTTCTTTCTTCATTGTCCTGCCCACATTCATGCAGCTTAAAATGTTACTTTTATATCATGATATTTGAGTCCTGTTAAGTGTATAATATGTATTTATGTTACAAAATGCCAGGCAGAAGACTGAAGATCAGGGGTGTACATGGCGTGATTTCTGGGGCACATGCAGAGAGTGGGGTCACGGTGGGCACGGCATCTCTTTGCCACTGTCTCGATGTGCAGATTAAGGGCTGCCTCAGGAGATGCACGTTGTCAGTGAGTGCTTGGGAGGTTAGCAACCCATGTCAGTGTGGAGGGTGTTTCCGCAGCAGAGTCACATTTAAATGGGTAAGTCTTTGAGCCTGGGGTGAAAGCATAGCTTTCTGTACTAGAGCTGGGCCTTAGCCCAGCAGAGGTCTCCCAAAGAATCACGAAGTGGTCTTCCAGTCTTCTGACTTGATCTGGTGTGTCATTAACCAGATTGTCACCCTCCTGTGGTGCCCATAAGAGTGAAGTAGGCACAGATGGGTTAAATGAAAGACAATAAAGGGAGCCATGTTCTGCCAGCAGGAACACATCCCAGAAACAGGAAGTGCATGTGTACATGTGTCTCTGCACGCATGTTTACATGCATGCATGTGCACATGTGTGCCTGGGTATGTATGAAAGCCAAGAAACCATTGGAAATGGACAGGATTAGGATTTAATGATTTAAATACATCAAAATTGACAGTCAAAATAGTATCTGATTTAATTGAATTCTATTCAGTAATGAACACAGCCTTAAATACTACACCCTTGTTTCATTGTCAAAGCTACAGCTTCAAGCCGGGCGTGGTGGCGCACGCCTTTAATTCCAGCACTCGGGAGGCTGAGGTAGGTGGAGCGTTGTGAGCTCAAGGCCGGCTTGGGCTACAACGCAAGCGCAAGGCCGGCCTGAGCTACATAGTGCGACCCTGCCTCAAAAAACCAGGGCTGGGGAGTTTGGCTCAGCAGCTTAAGCGCCTGCCCTGGCAAGCGCAAGGTTGTGAGTTCAATTCCCAGTGCCGAAAAAAAAAAAAAAAAAAAGCTACAGCTTCAGTAGCAAAGGGTCCATTTCAACAGATGTTCTCTGGCCTGAAATTGTGCTGACCCTGAAGTGTGGCCTAAATCTTGAGAGTAATTTCTTGAAATTTTTGTATTTGTGTTTTTTGAAGATGCAACCACAATGTAAGGTCATTTTCTTTTGAGTCATGTCCAAAGAAGACTTGGGTAGCAAAGCATACTAAAATTTCTTATTTTTAATTAAAATTTTTGTGCAAGTTTTTACTGATTGTGGGAGAAATCAAATCAATCAAGACTGATTAAATTCATGACTCCATATAGATTCTGGGGACCATTTAATAGTAACAACTTTTAATCATATATTGAAATACTAGAATCTTTTAACTATTAGAAATACTTTAAAACCAGCCAGAGAATCCTTTTTGCTCTTACAAGGGTCCAATGTGTTCGATGGTTTTCAGGTGTGTGCAGCATACTGATTACATGTTAGTGATGCTTGCGCTTTATCATGGTCACTTCAGGGAATCAGTGAAACAAATGAAATATGTGGGTCTCAAGTAGTAGATTTTGTGAGATGTTTTTGTGAGAAAGCCAGGAAATCGTAAACAAACCCTGAAAGTATACAAGCTAGCTGGTTGTGGTAGCTTGTGCATGGAACCCCAGCACTATGGTGGGCAGGCTGAGCCAGGAGGACTGCAAATTCCAGCCTTGCCTGGATAGCTTGATAACTCAGCAAGACCCTGCCTCAAAGCACAACTAAATAGGGTCCCAGGCAACTAAATGGAGCTGCCTGTTAGGAATTTGTGTTCTGTCACTGAAGCCCAGGTGCAGGATGTATTAGAAATGCAAGTCAAATCCAGCATCCAAGCTAATAGAACAAAAGCAATTTGCTTTATCTGACTAATTAGGGTATAAATAATTATAATGATCAGTCTTGTAGAAAATAAAAAAGACTCATTAAAAGGAGGGTAAGAACAGGAATGCAATGTTAATTTGGTCAACGTGCCTAAACTCATACTGATTTTTTAAATCACCATTCTCAAATGTCCAAAGTTCAAGAACCCAGAAAAATGTGATGTAATCCCCAGTGCGTACAATTAGCCAGCTCAATTCTTTGAAGGGAAGTAGCCTTGTGTGTGTGTGTGTGTGTGTGTGTGTGTGTGTGTGTGTGCATGAACAGAGGAACCTCAGAGGTTGGAATTAGTTATGAGTGAAGTATTTATAGGTTCTATAGGCAAAGGTCTGAAGACATAGGGAGATTCGGCAGTAAAATGAAGCAAAGCACATCAGTGTGCATTCAGAGAACAAGGGAACATACCAGAACGTGATGCCCAGGCCTTCAGCGACTCGTGACTGAAAGACTAGCATTCCACAAGGGAAGAATAGCCTTGATTTCAAACTGTCGCAGTCCATTTAAGAGTCAATCACTCTTGTCACAAGAGACAGAGCCATTATCCCTTGTAGGATGACTGCCACACCTTCTTTGAGCTAGTTTTATAAGAAACAAACACTTGATTGACTGTATGTCTACAAAGGGGCTGGCAAGGAAGAGGGGAAATAATACAGGAGAAGAATAATTTTCCTGCCCCCTTTTCCTACTCAGATTTGGGTGGAAGCTGGTTCAATCATTAGGTGGTAACTGGAATGACCGGTGGACAATGTAAGTCAGTGAACTGGACAGAAATTACCAACAGAAATAGAGAGCAATGCAGTTTAGAACCTGCTTTAAAATCGAAGGAGAGAATTGTGAAATGTGCACTTTTCCTGAGGCAGGAATATATTGTTTTAAAATGGGGCATGTTTCCTAACCACTCCTTTTCTTTGCACATATTTTTCATTAGTCCAGCCATAGTGTTTGTTTAGATTTTTAAAAGCCTGCTTCATTCAGGGAGAGCATGTAAAGGGCTGGTTAATGGTGTGCAATGGTGCTCATCATAAGAGGCGTTAGGATGCAGTCTATTAGAAGACAGAATCTCAGTGACTCTTAACTCAATGTGAGCCTGGAAATGTGGAGAAGTAAAATTTGAGCTCTTGCTGAAGATAAAAACAGACTTATGGAGCTATAGAGAGCTCACTTTTGCAAAGGAAATGAGTCTTTTTTGGAGATCAACTCCAACTTCCCCACACAAATCCCTGATACAGTATATTCTGGCCGCGGCAATGAGCAGAGGGATGCTAGTTTGTAGTAAGGAAGTTAAGGCTGGATGGGGTGGCTCACTCGTATAATCCCTGGACTCTGGAAAGCTGAAGCAGGAGGATTACAAATAAAAATCCATATTAGGGGATTTAGCAATGTAGTAAAAGCGTGTTTCAAAAAAATTAAATAAAATTTAAAAAAGCTGTGTTGTAGGTGTAACTCATTGAACATGACCTACTTCAATTCCCAGTGCTGTAAAAAAAGAAAAAAAAAGGGAGGAGGAAGAAGAGGAGGAAAAGGGGGAAGAAGAGGAAGAGGATCAGGAAGAAGAAGAGAAGGAAGGAAGGAAAAAGAAGAAGAGGGAGAAAGATAATGAAAGAGAGGAAGAGGAAGGAGACGGAGGAGAAGAAGCTATGTTGAGTGCTCCCATGCACACCATGATGTCAGGAAGACTAAGAAACCAAGGACTTCACATTGGAATGGAAATAGAGGAGGAGCAAGTATTTAGAATGAAGCCTACAACTAAGCAAACACTTAGCAATATTTGTGTTATTAAGCACTGTGCACATCCCAGAAATGACTGCTGGAGCTTCTCTCGCTCTGACCTCCCATGAACTCTTTGGTGAGTCATCCTACCTGCAGGTTCTCTGGGGTGTCAACAGTAGAATTTCGGTTGAGTTTTGACTTCAAGAGGGGTTCAGGTCAGTGTCAACCAAGTCAATACACCCAGAATTTATTTGTTCCAGCTCTTACCAGTTCCTTAGCCTGTGGGCTTGTTAGTTCTGATGACATATGTCAAGGTGAAGATACACTGTCCACTTGATTGACCTTGGGAGCCCCCTAGGTGACTGGAAAACACACATCAGGGTGTGTCTGGGTGGGCCTTGGAGGAGGCTTGCTTTAGGCTGTGTCTATTCCTTGTCCTTCCCCTCTGTCACCGTTTCCCTGTTCTGCTTCCTGCTCACCATGAAGAAAGTATCTTTGCTCTGCCACACCCTGCTGCCATGATGGTCCTGCCTTGGAGATCCAGCCATGAACTGAAACCCCTGAAACTGTGAGTTGAATTAAAACTTGCCTCCTTTAAATTGTGGGTGTCATTCACTAATGTACCTCAGCAACAGGAATGCTGACTAATACAATCTATCTTGTGCATTGTCCTGAAGCAGACTTCCCGAATATTCTCAGTTATGTATTTCTACAACCCTGGGGAAAAGGTGTGTGCAAAACATCTCTATTTTCTGGAATTACTCACTCACATGCTTCCTAGGACACATGAACAATTCTTTCAAAGTTTAATGTGCTTGTGGATCCCTGAGATTCCATCAGGAAATAGATCTTGGGGCTGGGGTGTAGCTCAGAGGTAGAGCATAAACTTAGTATGTACAAGGCCTTGAGTTCAGTCCCCAGCACACCAAAGAAAGTCTTGCCTAATTTAGTACAATCAGGGTGCAACCATATATCCTGCATTCCCAGTAAACCCACAGGCCCTGCAGTCGTCCAGCAGGGAAATCCATACTATCAAGAGCATGTTTGTTTCCCTGATACTAAGAGCAGATTTTTAAAGGCTCCCTGTATTTATTTAACATATTTTTCTATTCCTTTATGCCAGGGACTTGGGATACATTCAGGAGTAAGGAAGAAAAATACCTATCTTCATGGAGCTTATCATCTATGAGGGCTGGGTGGGTGGGTCAGAAGCAATCCTCATAATAACCACATAAGCTGCACTGTACTCTACATGGCCCTAGATGGGGAAGTAAGGCAGAGAAATGGCTGAGCATCTTAGGGGTGTGGGATGGGATGTAGGTTGCAATTCAAATAGGCTGGTTGGAGCCCTTGGAGCGGAAGAGTAATGAGAAATGTTTGGAGTCTGGATACGCACAGCAGAGCCCAGTGGACTTCTTGATGGATTGGATGTGGAAGCAGAGAGAAGGGGAGGCGAGATTCTGCAGGGAATTGATTCGGATGAAAGTGTCAAGCCTTGGTAAATGAAAGAGGCAGCCTATTTCTTGTGGGTTTGTGCGAATATTGAAAACACCGGGCAGCCTCTGCATCTTCCACTCCACAGTGCAGACTGCATTTCCAGGACACGCTGAGTTTGGTCTTTCTCCCTTTTGTTGTGTTTATAATTATTTTATCAGAAGCTATTAACACAGGGCACAGTAAACAGTAAGCTCGGACTGTTGTCTTCACTCTTTTTCACTTTGAACATTTGAGGATTAGCACATTCACCAGGTCTGAGAACCAGTTTCTGTTAAATTATACTTTTAAAATATGGGATAGATTCAGGGAAATTAAATCCAGGTAGTTCATATATTAAATTTCCCCGTGCAATTAGTCTCTGGAACTTGCAGTTCCCATGACAATCTGACTAATAGCAAGTCGGAAGCTGAATGAGGCATCCCATAAAGATTATAATCTGGTGCACTCAGAGTGAGTGTTAATGAATTTTGTTACAAAATTGGAAGTTACAGACCATGATCTGTGATTGGAAGACTTTTGAGTTTGCAGAGGTAAATTGTTTCACAAACATACTCTTACCTCCTAGCTCCCTGGACAGCTGTAAGTCATTTAGGGTGAACTAAATTTTCCCCTAAAGTCTGCTAATATGGATTCAGTTCCTCTGGGACAGACATCCAAACAATTTTAGGTATAGTCTACCAGAAAGGACCTGTGATTTCTTGTGTAAAACAGTCCAAGTAATAAAAGAAAAAGATCAATAATAAAACTTGTCTCTGGTTTTTCATAATGTTTGAACAAATCCGTATCTTCACTCAGCTGATAGTTCAGTTCACTAGTTGTCAGGGGCAAGCAAGATGCTACAGAGGGCCAGGAGAGTCCCATACTGATCGGGCCCTTTAGGCAGAACAGTGTGGCTATTAATGATCAGGAAGGAAGCTGACTTTGTCAAAGACGTTGGAAGCTGGAGAGCATGCCAACGCAAAACACAGCTCCAAATTGTTCTGCACTCATTCTCCACGAGCCTACTCTGCCCTTCTCCTGATCTCCTTTATCCTCTACCTGGGACTGCATCCTAATAGTGAGAAACTTGGTTTTAAAAGTGCTTATACAACACTAATTCCTTGCTAGGATTTTTATCACCCGTGGTTTAGTATTATTCCCAAAGAGTCATAAAGGAATATATTGATGCAGGCCTAGCTTTGAGGTGCCCACAAGCTTTAGCATGACTATCGTTTACTGCAAAATGTGAAAGCAACTATGTCACTCCAGGGCATGAAGATGGGAAAGGGAAACAGCTTTCTTCCATCCACAGATGCCTCCCTCTATTACGAAAACCCACTGCACTGCATAAAAGAAATTGAGTTAAGAACTGGGTGTGAAGAGCTGTATAATTGAGAAGCAATCAACCTGCATCGACAGTTAGTTGGGGAGGGAAAATGTTTGTCCAGAATCCCTTTCTGGAGCCCTTGACCTTCGATGGTCAGTGGTGTTTTATGGGCATAAACGTATGATGTTTCCTAACAGATACTATGCTATGTGAATAAGGTTCTTTGATCGTCTGGGCAGTGTTTTTCTAGCAGTGTGAGCACAAGGCACTTGGTCAGTGCCCACTGTGTTATCACTCTTGTCAGTAGGTTTCTAGATTTTGTTAGCTTCCTACCATCAAGTTAAGGCCTAGCATTGCATTCCTAATCTTGTTTGAGCAATAAATATATTTCGATTTTCTGTGTTCCTCTGCTCATATTTATCACTATGGGTAAGCCATCAAAACCTGCAACAGGAAGACATCTCACTGTCCATTTCCCCACCCAGCAGATCTCAGCAGGTGAAACCCTCTTACCAGACAGGCAGCTCCATAAGCAAAACTTTTCTGAGGAAGAGCTGTGAAGAGCAGCTGTCCAGGACTTGAGCAGAGAAAGCTGGCTGCCTCACTACAAAGTTGAGCTCCAACACTCCCTGGGTTGCACAAGTTGTAGAAGTGCACTGATTTTTTTTTTTGACAGAAAATAGGTGAAAAAATAGTACTCACATCATACTGGTGCTGTGAGAATTAAACAAGTTAATAACTTATAAAACATTCAAAACAGTGGCAGGCACAAAATTTGCATGCGCTAAATATTATCTATCATTTAACTTATTACAAATGAAATTGTAAAATTCTGAAGAATGAAGGAGTTTTATATTTCGTCCACTGCTGCCACACTGGGCTGTGGTGCTTGTCTTACACTAGATGTTTAACAAATACTTAAGGAGTGAAGGAAAGGGACTCTGGCTACAGTTTTACTGTTAACCTGGACTAATATTTTCATATATGCAAAACTTTGTTAGAAGCAATTTGAGGATTCAAATAGGCAGCGTTTATGATTCCAGACTTCAGAACTTTAGGATTTGCATGGCATTATCAACATAATCCTCCGTTACAAAACCACAGCATTCATTAAATATAACTTTCTTAGGTTATTTTCCAAATGTATATAAGAGAAGAATTCATTAACTGCTTCACAGTGGCATTCATAAATGAATAATGCATCATGCAAAATCACATAAAGCAATACATTTATCTTGTTGATATTGTTTTTGAATGTTGGGAGAATATTCTGTTTGAATAAAGAAATTAAAAATAAAGGAATAACCACCTTTCACATGGAAAGACTAAGTGAGGTTCCATCAATATCTTACAAAAATTCTAAAACCAGAACATGATCAAGAAAGAAATTATGTCAGAGGAGGTGGCTGTCATCAAAAAATCATAACAAAAGCTGGCGGGGCTGTGGCAAAAAAAAAAAAAAAGAACAGTTCTCCGCTGTTGGTGGGATTGTAAATTGATACAACCACTATGAAAATCAGTACAGAGATTTATCAAAACAAAAACAAAAACAAACACAAAAACAAAAACAAAAAACCTAAAACTAGAAATTTTATTTGACCCTTCTAGGTATCTTCTCAAAAAATTTAAAGTAATCATAGTGATGTATGCATACCAATGTTTATAACAATACAATTCATGATGCCTAACTCTTGGGAACGGCACATAAGGCCATCAGCAAATAAATGAATAAAGAAAACGTGGTGTTTACATACAGTGGAGTACTGGTCTACCATAAAGAAGGATAAAGTTGAGATGTATCTCTTGAGAAGGATACATCTTGAGACCCTAAGCTTACCTGAAATAAATCAGACACAGAAGTTTAAATATCATATTGTTTCTCTTGTGTGAGAAACCCAAAGTATAAATAAGGATCAAAATGGAGGATATAAATTGGGAAGTAAAAAGAATGTGTTCAAATGGGAAGGGGAACAAGGGAAGGGGGAAGGGAGAGGGGAAAGAAGGGAAATGATATTTTAACAAAAGGAAGAAGTGAAGGAAAAATAGAAACAGAGCTTTTGTAAATGGGGAGGGGAAGAAGGGTTGAAGGGAGGGGGCTGAAATGGCAGAAAACAAGAACTAAGATATATCATATACAGGTTCAAGTTCCTTATGATGAAAGTGATCATTATGTATGGCAAACATGTACTAATAAAATACAAAGACATTTTTAGGTGAATGGTAGATATTCTCAGGTTTGGGGAGGCAGTTATTCCTTCAGAAAATAGATTATGATATGAACAAAGCTAAAGGTCTTGACAGTTTTGTTCTCTCTCTCTCTTTCTCTCTCCCTGCCCCTCTACCTCCCTCTCCCTTTCTCTCTCTCTCTCATTTTTTAAATTTTAAGACCAGGCCTCTCTAATTGTTTAAGTTTCCCAGACTGGGTTCAAACTGGTATTTTTCTGCCTCAGTTTCCCAGAGTGCAGAAGTCGTGATCCTGTGCCACCATGCCTGGCTCGCCCTATGATTTTCTATCAGGCACAAATCTTAGGCACTGGGTCATAAGGCAACTCTGGAGTCCAAAAGTCATAAACCCAATTTCTAAACTTTGTGACTGGTAAATGAAAGCTGAAAATAATGTGCTATCCCCAACAGTGAGATTTTCAGGAAAACAGCATTTTGGATGCATGAAACACATTAAGTATACATTTTCCATGAAACTTTAAAAACTGTGCTCTTACTTAATGTGTCATAAGGGGTTATGGACTGCAAACTTCAGTAAGTGCACTGGCTTAGGGGGACAGAGATGAGGGGTACCTGTCATCAAAGCAGATGCCTCTTACCTGGTTACCATGGGTACTCACTAGGACATTCTCTTTGACATCCAAGCTTTGCCACCTTTCCATATTTTCCTGGGTCAGTTTTACTTTATCAGGTAGCTGAGTGCATGTCCTTCTCCTGCAAGATATGAAATAGCTGTGTGGCTGACACCTGCAGGCATTGTGACAGATGTCCCGCTGCCTGCTCGCCTGTCACCACCATGGACCACACTCTGCTAATGGATGGTTCCTATTCAGTCTGCTGAGGGATGCATGTTTCCCAATTCAATCCTAGAGAATACGAGCACGCCTACTCCTGAGTGTGACGTGTATATTACAGAAGCCATGAAGGAGATATTTCTGAAACTAATTTCTTATTTACAAATGTCAATAAATTTCCATGGAGGCATGAGAAGAATGCATTTCCTTGCAATTTAGGAAAAGGCGTGGTTAGACAAGCAATTCATATCATTAGTCCCAGATTTTACTCATTTGAACAGTATATTAAAAAAAAACAACTTCTGAGGATTTCCATGCTTAAAATACAACTCAAGAGTGGTCACTGAAAATTATAGCTACCTTGGAAATATTCTTAATTGTACGAAAGAATCCTCAGAGTGGTTTTGAAATATGTCGTGAGATTCTGCCTTCAACCAACTGGGTTACCTACATATTTCTTAAAATGCAATGCCATAAATTTTATATGTCAAGTTCTTGTTCTCAGTGTATTTCTTTTACAAGAACTCATTTTATGTAGTACAGACTGGGAAAGTGATTAAATACTCAAAAGGAATGGCATTATTTATACAGGGAAAAACATTTTTTTATGTAGATTGAGTATTTATATAGACAAAAGAAAAAACCAGAAGAAAAACAATGGGTTTGGGGATTGGCATGTGGCCATTGATAAAAGTAGAAGTTAGTATTCAGATTACTGCAAATTACAGTCAAGTAAACTAACTTGGATTTATGTGGTGAACTGTGCTTTTTAAATACTCTTTCAGGAAGCAGTGCTGATTCTGCAAATAGGAACTTCAGAGTATGACAAAATGCTTGATTTATGAGTGTCCCTTTTAGAATGGCTTGACTGGCAGACCTCTGTGCTCCCAAGCACTTCCCAGGTACAATCTGCAGTCATGATGAAGGACTAGCTGGGTGTCAAAGTTGAGGAGTCTTCCAGTCAATTAACAGGGCAATGAGGTAAGAGCTCTTTAAGTGCATTGTGTTCCAGAGGCAATATACGATAAACCATAAATACAAAAGAGTGAGAGTTTTAGCACAAGCACATGAAGGTGCACACATTCTGTTTTGTGATATTTCCTCAAGAGAACTGTCCTGGGAAGTAAAAGATAAAGAAGGCTGTGTGTTCCGAGAGTCTCTGAATCGAAATCCCCACAATATCAGGGAGATTTGTGCAGCCTGCGGTCAGCAGTGGTGTGTGTTTTGGGGTGCTCTGCCCTCAGCATTCTGGTCACACTGTCCCTCACACCGGACAGGTCTCTGACAGATGCAACCCAGCAGGTGAGGTGAGTTCATGCACAAGTCTAGATGGTGGCCCACGATGGTCAGCCTGAGTGGTATCAGGAAAAGCCTGGACTAGAGGGACTGGCTGAATCTGAAGGGCCAGTATCATCCCTTCTCCTACTGGTGAAGAGCTCTGAGCAGGGAAGTTTTTACTTTCCTAGAATGATGTTACTGATTCCTGGGAGTCTCTCATTTCTTTAACAGAAAGAGTTCCTACTGATTTACTCAGGAGCTGTCTGTGCCATAATTTTCACTAAGTAAAATAATGGCTAGCAGGAGTGTAATTAGTTATCTGAAAATGATGCTCAACTCACTTTTTAAATTCCATTTCTGAAATGTTTGTATCCATCCCTCACTTATTCTTTACCACCTAGTGAAGGGAGGGAATTGTGAAAGGTATAATTAAAACCTGATTCTGGAGCTCTACTTTTGTTGCTATGAAAACTTTCTTTTAAAGGACTGAAGGATTTAAAGTGAATTTAACATGGCCTATAGAACCATAAGATTATGGCTTAGATCTAAAATGTCCCCCAAAAGTCTCACATTAGGAGGAGGTCTGATTGGGGTGTGACCTGGAAGGGTTCTTTATCTTCTTGGCTTCTTCCCTCTCTGTCTGCTTCGCCGATGCCATGAAATGAGGAGTTCTTTACACTGCTCTTCTGCCATACAGTTTCTGCCTTTGATCCAGCCAACCATTGACTGAATCCACTGAGACCACGAGGCAAAATAAACCTCTCCTGTTAAGATGTAGGTGTTGGCTATTTTGCTCTAGTGAAGGGAAAGTAACTAGGACAGTATATGTGTTTCAGTGAGCTCATTGAGCCACTGACTAAATCAGTCATGTATGTATATTCTAGAAATCTCTGTACATTTTAAATATAGTTGCTTAAAATTTTAAAAAAATGATAAATATTTGCATTTCTTAAATGCTACATGTGACATTTTGGAGAGAAGTAATAAGTGATAGAAGTTTAGTTTTAGATTACTCAGAATTTACCTACTGGTGAAAACCTAGCCTAACAAAAAGTTCAGATCAGCATATGAAATTATATAAATCTATAAAAGAGCAAACATTGAATATTGAGCAAATATTTGGGCTAGTGTGTACACATAAGGAGACCTGGGGCCACTCACACTGGATCTGAGCTCTGTCTTTACCTGGTCTTCTGATCGCTTCCCCATACTCCAGAAGGAAGCAACTGAACTCCAGACCCCCACCCTCCAGAGCTGCCCTGTACAGTTCTGCTCAAGCCGCCAAGCCTCCTGGCTTTCTTCTTTCCTTTCCTTTTTCTCTTTCTCCCTTCCTCTCTTCCTACCTCCCTGTCTCCCAAACTTGCTCCCTCATTCTTTTCCTTCCTGCCTTCCTTCCTCTGCTTTCTCTCTTTCAGATGCTGAGCAGACTAATGTAACTATCTTTTTGTAGATGATACCTCTATGTCACCAACATAAGTGTTTCTAAAATAACAGGGAGACAAAAATGGATAAAACTGGTGGTCAAATTAAGTTTTGCACATTTTACCTTTCTCCAGTTCTGATTGTCATTTCATTAATGAAGGGTCTCTACCTTCAGCACTAAACTTCAAAGCCTTCTGGGTCATAATCCAGGGTCCGAACAGGCTCTGTCAGAGCTGTGCATTCTGTCTCAATGACCCATTACCTCTTCTGTAATGATGAGTCTCAGATACATAATTCATAGTATGTTTGACACGCAGAAAGCTGAATTTCTCCACACTCACTTCTAGAATTCTTTCATTTTTTCTTCACTACTTTGGCCCCTGGTCAGTCTCTCAGTTCCTTTTCATAAGAAATCTGAAACATTGCATAGCAAGTTATCTTTTTCTATCTTAGATGTCTCACTTTCTTCATTGTAGGTGCTATATATCTGGGTATTTTTACAAAAATATACCTCTTAGGTCTACCTTCTTGCCCATTGATTTTTCAATTTTAATATTTGTATTCTGCTATTTGACAAGTTTATTGAAAATATAGTGTGAATTCTCAGAAGTCTATTTCTGTGATTTCGTTGGGTGTTTATTCAATTCTTTCTAGACAGGTTTTATTTTCACTTATTAAGTTTTTCACTTTCTCTTTCATCTATGGAATTGAACCACATGTGTATATTTTAACTCTATATCTCATAACTTTAAAATCTGTGATCATTAAACCAGTCTGATTTTAGTGCTTGTGCTGACCTACATTAATCTGTTTATAATTTCTATAACAGATTGTAAATCCACGTGATATATCCTTTATATGGAAATAGTTTGAAGAATAGTTTTAAGAATTTTTTACCTTCTTCTTTCAGCCACATTTGGAAACAATTAATGTGGAGGTAGTTTACATTTTATATTTTATCTTCTTTGTTTGGTGTTTACCTGCTGTTGAGGCCATGCAAGCATCGTGGAAACAGGCTCTAAATTCACACAAGCTAGGACTAGAGTCTGGTTTCCTACTGGACATTAATTTCCTCTCTACCCAGGGCCAAGACTGTGATTGGAACATCTTTGGACAATTCTAGTTTTAGAATTTTTGCTATTCTTCTCCTAATTATTTGTACTTCAGTTCTCACCAAGGTTATGGCCCCTTCCAGGACAGCAGCTCTCTATATGGTCCCAGATACATTTGCATATAGTCATTAAACTTGTAGTGATTCTACTTCATAGTTTACCTTTCTTGTTCTGGATTTCATCAGTTTTATATTTATTTTAAATTTGTAATTTTTTTCTGGTACCAGGGATTAAGCTCAGGACCTTGTGCTTGCCAGGCAGGCACTTATGATACTGACCAATATCCCAGGGTATCATTCTTAAAAATAAAATACTTTTTCCCAAATTATAATAAATCGACATAGTTTACTAGAGTTTTCCTTTTTGCTTCCAGACTCTGTCAGAACATTGATGTGGCTTCAGTGAAGACTAGGAAAATGATTCTAATACATACAGGTTAAATCTGAGAAAAGATCCGTTTCTCTCTCTGGGGCCTTCTAAACCTGTACAAGCAGATATCTTCTTTAAAGAACAAATACTTACCTTGTTTTGATTAAACAACATTTTTTTTCCAGGATAAGGAAAAAACCAGGGCCTGTTATGGTGTAGTGTTCATTAACAGACAGCATTTTCAAAGAGTAAAATGATTACTGCTTTATAACAGTGTCATCAGTTCCTACAAACAGAAAATTTATTAACTCTAACAGAAGTTTGATTTTATTTTCAGTCAGTTCAACAAAGTTGTTGGATATTAATTCTGTGAAAGATGAAACAATTAGTATTACTGTGAATATTTTTAGAAATTCAGCTACAAAGTTCAATACTAATTATTAAATAGCAATTCATATCTAAATACAGATTTGTATGATTCAAAACATCGTAGAAATGGTTTTCTTATGATATGAACAAGAGCAGAAATGCACTTGATTTGGAGCAGAAATGAGCTTGAATCCATAGCTGTAAGATGCAATTTGTGCCATGTCCAAATCAGATACACTACTGATAAAAACAGTCTTTGATTGAAATATTTTATACACATGAATACATTACTATGTTAGGTTAACTAAATGTCTGTGAAATGCATATTAGGCAGCTGATACTGAGTCATAAGTAATTATGATGTGCAGACAGATCACGCTTGGCCATCCATGTATTTACGTGTCCACATGGGTAAATACGACAGAGTGTACTGACCTTGTTACTCATGAGTAACTCAATTACAAAGTCATAAGACTTTCAAAAAATTATTATTATAAAAATCAATATGTTTGTCTACAGTGGCATTGAACCATGTTCAATAAAAGAGTTCTTTAAAATTTGTTTGCATACAAATAAAATTATTCAGTGACTGAAGTTCCATATATTTTCAGCTTTGGTAAAGTGTAACTATTGAAAGCAAATTCTGCAAAGATAAAGATAGTAAAATTTACCTTTAAGAAAGCAAGTGAAGGGCTGACCAAATTAGATAACAATAGGTCAAGTGGTATGCAAGTGTCACTTTACATTAATAGCAATCTCAAATGTCTCTACTTGAGAAGAGCATCTTACAAAATGCCTGCAAAAGATTCAGTCATTATGTTCTGTAGGCAAATAGAAGGAAATTGAAAGGGTCTATGACTATGTAGAGTTCCAAAATGTTCAATAGGAGAAAAATAGATACTAACTCTGATAAGTTTTGTTATATAATAGTCTACATGAAACAAAAATTCTCCAAAGAGGATGAATCGAATATATCTGTGAAGACATTTGAGCTGGAATATTCATACACTAAGAGGAATGCCAGGATGGAGAATGTCCTGTGTCTAACCCAACCCGCTTTGCGCTCTGCAGTTGGCTTGGTGACTATCACAGGGCCAGCTTTCCCATGGTTCCTCGAGGACTCGGGAGCTGTTAAAACTTTCAATTGTATTTACCACTAATGTGATCTTGGAAAGGATAATAAGCAGTTCTTCAAAAACAGACTAAGAATAGTGGGAGAGGATGGGCATTAAACCTGGCAACCTCAGGAACACATCCCTGAGCTGGTACACACGCATTTATTTCACTAAGGAGCTGAGCACCTCGTATCTTTGCAAAATAGGTGAAAAAAATCCAACACTTATCAATGGCAAGCAAAGATAAAAGATGCAGATGAAATGTGTAAGAAGTGTTAAATGTAGCATTAGTAGTAAAGAGGGACTAACCTGTATGTCAGTTAGGGGGAGTGTGAGTGTGTGGGATACAGGAGGGCGGAGGAGAAGGGATAGGAAGCATAACCAGCCACTGAATGTTCATGAAGCCTTTGATGGCCGCGACATCTAACCTGGCCGTTGTATGGTGGCACCACTCTGAGAGAATGTGTTTTCAGCCCAGGAAGCAGAAGAAATGTATCTTTGATGAGCAGGATGTGTGGAGAGCCACCACCATGGCCACCCTCACCCTTCCTACCTGCTACTCTGAAAACGCAAGCCTGAGACGCTCTGGCCCCCTGTTCTCTGCTGCACCCAGTGTCTCATCCTCCCTGTGGTCCCCATGGCCGAATCGGTAGCGGGGATGTCTGCCTTGTCAGCATGAGCAGCAGCACGTGTGAGGACATGTGTGCAGTCTCCTGTGTAGCTAGCCTGAGTGTCGCGCTCCTCTGCTCCTCCTGTGATGAGATTACAAATGCATTTCTCTGAAAAGCACAGGAGAGAAGGGGAGTGAAAGGAAAAAAGGGAAGGGAAAGAACCAGGGAAAACCATTTACTCAGAAGGCTAAATGAAGAGCTGGGATTGGAGCACAGTGGTAGACCAGTTGCCTAGCACCCATGAGCCCCTGGCCTCAATCTGCAGCCCTGGGGGGAGACAAAAGAGGCTTAATCAATCTGGACAAAGTAATTAAAGGTAAAAATTAATTTAGCTAATTTAGAGTACTAAAATGTAATCTGGAAATGACTAAGCTAGCATAGAGAAAATTATTTGCTTTCACTGTTGAGAAGTCATAGGAGCAAGTTGAACTTAGTTAAAAATTCATAGTATGTATTTCTGTACATCAAAATTTTGATTGTGAATCCTAAAACACTGTATGTGTATGCGTGTGTGCATGTGCATATGAGTACGTCAATCTTATTAAGAGATTATTCAATCTCTTCTACTGGGATTTCAGCTAAATCTGATTTTGAATTTGGCACATTTACTCATATAAAATTCATTGAAAATGTAAATGCGTAGAATTTATAGCTATTTTAAAAAGTGGAAGACATTCTTACAAATAAAATTAGGCAAAAACTTTGGTTCTGTGCAGCGTATCAAACTTAGTGGAGCTAGCACATGTGCCACATTTCCCTGGAAAGTAGCTTTTCTGAATCAACATCTGCTAAGTCATGATCGGATCCATGACTGGCTTCTATTTGTCCTTGCCTGGTCATTTCCTGGCTCTGCCTCTGCTTGGCTATTCTTTCACTTTGGTGACCTATTCGAGAGTCCCACAGAAACCTCTGACTGAAAGTCTTGGTAATATATAGGGCTTGGCTGGCCAGTTCCAGACACAGCAACCAATTACACAGAATCAGAAAATAGGGACAAACGCACACAGTGTGCTGAGTGGAGGACAAAGTTGGTGGGTACGGCTGAAGGTTGTCACTGACTGGGCAAATCTTCCTTGGGCCAGCCTCTGCAAGGGTCTGATAGCTATAGAAACATGGTCCTGAAGTTTGTTTTGTTTTGTTTTTACCTGGAATCTTCTACATGAGAAGTGATTAAGTACTCAAGTTTTGCATTCCTGAGAGCTCCTTATGTGCTATAGTTCCCAACCTACAAAGCTATTGATCGCCAATCTATGCTGTGTAATTGAGTGGGAAATTGCAGTCCAGAAATTTTTCAATGGCTTTTGTACCTTTCATGTTTGCACCGTAACATTTGTTGGATCCAGATGAATAGATGGCTTTGGTCCTCTCAAAAGAAATAGCAATGTCAACATCACACTCATTTTATGATGGAAAATCTTTCCCATCATAGTTTTCACATGAAAGATTTATTCATGGCTTCACAAGTGTCAGGTCTAATAGAACAGGGATATGAATGACATATCTTTGTAACCATGAAGCCTCTAAGGTTATGACATGATGTGACATACCTATTTGTCATGATAAGGTAAGCATCTGTTCTGCTACCTTAAATTTTTAATGTTTTCAAGTACAATACATAGTCTGAGTTTATATGGAAATAGAGAAAAATTTTATAGCATCTATCAAGGTAGGCTTTAGTTATAGTTAATTAAATGGTCACTAGCAATATATCAAATGTGGAAAATTTCACATCAACTGTTATCAAACATTTGTCTATTAAGTATTCATCATAATGCAGTAATATCTAATCTTTTAAGTAAAAATAAAACTAAACTGGAGGCAGTTTTATTCAAAAGATTGCGTTTCCACATAAATATGAATCATTGATTGCTTTATTGAGCTGCTCCACCAGGGCAGGCATTGTGATAATTATTTTCTATCCTTCATTCCACCTACACCCCTGTATTCACTGAGGAAGGCCAGAAATCCTTGTGTTTCCAGCAGTATAACTGGCTCAGTATTGAGAACAGTGAACATCAGATTGGGGCGGAGCCTCGGGGGCGGGTTCAGCCCAACCGCAGCCCTCCGCCTTCCCACCCTTGCACACCGTGGTGCGATCCGAACTCCTAGCAGCAATCAGCAGTTTGATCATTGCCAAAGATGCTAACTGGAGGCTCTGCTCTGCTTCCTTTAATGCTTTTATTTTGTTCTTTACTTCAGAGGAATCTTTTTGTTGTTGTTTTTGTTTTTGCCCTGGTAAAATCAGTCTGATTCTTCCAATGAATGTCACTCAGGCTGCAGTCGTACTATTTTTTCAACGTAGTATTTTACTTGAGCTATGTTATTTGTGAAGTTTGTATTTGGGAAACTGGGGCCCTTCTGTCAAATCTCAGATTTTAAACAGATTGTAACATTCAATTGTCGTCTTGAGCCCATTTTGTATTTTAGTTTTGCTTTTTGAGGTCTTAACCTAATGGGATAATAAATATGAAAATATTGACAATTGCTATGTATTCAACCTCTATAGAGGTTGATTTCAGAGACCGTCCCCTCTCAGGGAGCATCTGAGATTTAATTATCACGCAAGATTAACGTAGCATAGGATGTGGGTTGTATTTGGGCAGCTGGATATTGCTACTTTTAGCTTATGAATGTTAATAGTGGATTTATATATTTAAATGGAGTCTTTGAGAAAATCTGGCCACCCTAGAAGCCTTCTGCTCCTTTGCTCTGTGTAAATATTCTTTGGTAACAGCTTCTTTGTATTGTAATTTCCATAGCAAATGTCACAAGCAGATGTTAGAAACTACTTTTTTTTTTGAAATTTCATATATTTACACAATGATACCATGCAAGGCCTAAGGATTTTGATCTTGAAAATCAGATGTTAATTTGAATTTAGGAACCTATTAATATTTGAAGTTCATAATATTATTTAAAGTCACCTATCAATGAATATTTTAGAACTAAAATGATGATGTTCTCATTTATATGATGAAGAATGAGTCTGTTACTCTACACAGTTGCTTAATCTTCTTTTTGAAATAGAAAGCTGTTTCAGCTCACTAGTTTCCCTCCTATTCTTTACCACATCCATTAAGACAATCCAACCATACATGTACTTATACATGTAAATGTATATATGTAGGTATGTATGTGTTTATTCGTGCACACACACATATAATTTCCTAATTGGGGTTTTGAAAAACACAAAATGTTGTTATCACTAAAATTCTTTTTTTTTAAATTTTACTTTATTGTGCTGTAGCTTTCGCACTGCTGCTATCAAACCTAGGGCCTCATAAGTGTTAGGCAAGTGCACCACCAACAAGCTACACCTTTGACCATGTAAACCAAATTCTTGAGGCGGTTCAGTATAGTTAGAAGCAGATAAGTTTTCATTTATGAAAAAAGCCAGCTGACAGAATTTGAGATTCAGGAGAAACAAGAACATGCTTGGCTTGGAGTCGAGTGCATGGTTCTCCTAACACCTGCGGGATCAGAAGCACAAGGGTGTGGGACCCAGTCGCACGCCCCTTCTGTGCACCTGAGCGTGGGGTCTGTGCAGAAGGTTTCCAGAGCTTCCTGAGCAGATTGCCTTCCTCAGCTTCCACTGCAGGGCAGAGGCAAATGGAACTGCATCACAGGTGCTCATGCTATAGTAGCTAACACAGGTGTGGTGGAGGAAACCAGTGTGCAGATCCACAAGGGCCTCCCAAGAAACAGGGATCCTGTTAAAGGTCACTGAGAGGTCACTTCAGATGTCTGCTGGCTCTTCAGCTTCCTGTAGATTGGATAAAAGGTGTATTTGTTCTGAGCCCATTGGAGTGATTTCAAGACAAAAGCATTTTCCTAGAGGTAATAGCTCATTTTTACCGCACAACAGAAGATGAATTTAGAATCAGAGTGGTGGGCCCATGAGGAGTGCAGTGTAGACAAGAAGCAAAGCTCGGAGAAGAGAGGAGCGGGCAAAGGGAGCCAGGACCCTGCAAAGAGAGTGTCAGGGTCACACTGCTGCTGGCAGAGCAGTGAGGGTGCCAGGCTGTGGGTGACCGAAAATGCCCTGATGGAAAAGGGCGTGAGGTGCTTAAATTGTTTTCCTTATTGTCCTATAAATTCACTCCAAGTCCTGAAGCATTAAAGAAAACCAAACACTAATCTCTTGAAAGCTCTGTGTGTGCATTTCTGATGCTGTTTCTTGTGTTTTAATTTTTCCCTTGTGTGGGATGGAGAAGAGAGCTCTAGGTCCTACCCCAGCAGAAGCAGGGACAAATGCGCTGGCAACCAAAAACGACTCAGGTTCCAGTCACACTCGGGAGAAGCTTGGAGACAGGGCACTGGGAAGTGAGGAAATGTTGAGCCTTCCTGTGTTGCGAAGTGTGATCAAATCAGTCTTTTCTAGATGGTCAAGGTCTTGGCATCTCTCTGATGACTGCCTGCCCAGAGCAGGTGAATTCAGACTCAGTATAGAAATTAAACCGAAAAGGGATACAGTGTGCCTTTCCCGGAAGCATCCTCTTAGTAAAACCTCAAAGGCAGCTGGCAGCCTGAAAGTAGAGATGCACAGATCAGACAGGTGTGATTCAGAAGGCAGGGGGAGCACCGCTGGCTTCGGATGCCTGCCTGAGATCCTCGGTCCCCATCATCCCAGGCCTCATGGTGCAGGCAGGAGCCTGCAGTACAGAGTCCTCCAGGTTGCAGTGGACCAGGCTGGTGTTCCTCTGCCTGTCCCCTGCCCATGGACTCTGTGCTGAACTTCCTGGAGCCCTGTTCACCTTGCGAAGCACCTGGGTGAAGATCATTCCTTCTAGAAAAGGGCTACTCAATTGCTTACTTAGATATTAAAAATTATTCCTTCTGCTGTTGTGCATCTCTTTGCACTGTTGGCTCCTACAGCAGGCAACAGACATTCCTGGGCTGAAATATGTAGAATAAACACCAAAAGAAAAACAAACATCCATATATAAAAACAAATCATATGCAATGCATCTGCTGTTTACTTTCTTTCTTTCCCTTTTCTCTGCTGAGATTAATAATAAACAATTTGACTATGTAATGGACTTTCCTCACCAGTGAGTGCGTGGTAGCAGTTTGTGCCCTGGGGGATGGAGAACTTCTAACCAAACTGTGACACACCTTTCCTACAAGAAGGCATGAGAGTAAATAGATTGGAGAAAACAATTGCAAATCCCTTATCCAGGATATGGCTTATGGCACAATATACAAACTTCCCTTTAGCGTTAGGAATGAGAAACGAAGCAGCGTAATTCAAACATGAGCAAAAGAAGAACCACAGGAAAATAAGCAGCAAAAATGATGTGGACACCACGTATCTTTATGAAAGCCCATGTTCCACAGCCCTGGGAAGTCACCACTCCTCTCAGAATGGCTGAGAGGGCCTGAGTCGTCTTGGAACTGCTGAGTGCTGGCCAGGATGTGAAGCCACAGGAACTCTGACGCCATGCTGACCTGAATAGAAGTAGGCAAAGCCACCTTAGAAGAAGGTTTCGTAATTTCTTGAAAAACTAAATACACCTTTGTCATACAACTGAGGAATTGTGTTCCTACACATTTGTCCAATTGATTTGAAAACTCTATGCCCTCACAAAAACCTGTTCATGATTGTTTATAGCAGCTATGTGCATAATCTCATAAAACTGGAATCAATGAGGTGTCCCCCTAAAAGTGAATGGAGAAGCCAATGTGGGTGCATCAATACAAAGCTCCCAACAACAACTTGGAGAGGGATTTCCTGAGGCTCACAGCTTTTGAGATTTAACAACATGGTGGAAGGGCATGGTAGAACACAGCTTCTCACTTCATGGTAGCAGGGAGAAGGACCGTGGGGAAGCATCCCTTCCAACAGACATCCCAGGACACCGCTCCTCCAACTGGGCCAGCCTCCCAATAGCACATTCTAATTTGAATACTGGTGATTAGTCCACTTATGGGTATAGCATCCCAATACCTAGTCAATGTACCAAGAGCCTCTAAATTCAGTCACGTGGACAATTAAGATTGACTGGCACACATATCCAACACTCAGATTTTAGTTTTGATTAGTTTCCTAAAAAGCAAACCATGGCTTCTTGAAATGAATTATTGTAAAACAGAGGCTGGAAATATGCAAGATGAACTTGTCTTATTTGGTACGTCAGGAAATAATGCGGTACCATAAATGCAACAACAACTACACACAAATAGTTCCACAAAACCAATGATTAGCCATGTTCAAATGTACAAGAGACAGAGGAAGCAATTACAAGACCCCCCCACCAATATCCGAAACTAAAATAACTGGAGCATATAAAAAATCTGACTGAAGGCCTGTAGGTTTAGGTGGGTGGTAGAGTGTTTGCCTGAAATGTGTGAGGCTCTGTGGTCAATCCCCAAATACAAATTAAAGGAGCTATTAACTCAGAAATCATATAACCCTCTAGGAGTAACAGTGATGTAAATAAACACATTTACCAATGGGTAAATCGGGGGACATAGACAAATTTCCTGCACAGAGTGTTCATGCTTCGTGCAGATGCTCGGCCCTCAGGCAATAGCACCACTTACTGTGCCTAGTTGCTATGTTACTTAGCTTTCCACAAACCTGCAAAAATGCCTGAGATTGGCAACTTGAAAAAAGACAAATAGACATGGTTCATGGTTTCAGAGGTGTCAGTCCATGGTTGTTTGCTGAGGGAGATCACCTTGGCAGGGAGAGTGTGGTGGGGGTAAAACTGTTTACCTTACGGTAGTCCAGAAGCAAAAAAAAAAGAAAAAAAAATTAAAACAAAACAGAAAACGCTGAAGTCCCCCTTAGGGAAACCAAACATGTCACTTCCCTCTGCGGGGTCCCATTGCATGAAGGCCTCATCACCTTTCAATAATATCAACAGCACTACAGGCTGGTGACCAAGCCTTTAGTATAGAGCTCCTACAGGACATCTGAGATTCAAACCTTAACAAGTACAAGCCATAAGTAGGGAGTTCTTTCCAGTGAGTACAGACAGAAAGCCAGAAGTTAGGGTAACTTTACCCTAGACAAACTGTGAATCTCAGGGGCACGACTGAGGTTGACCTCAGCAGTCACAAGTCAGGCAGACAGGGTGTAAATATGATACAATGTCACAAAAATAGTGTTAGCTTTCATTGGTCCTCTTTACCAGCATGCATAAGCTATTCCTTATCATGAGAAAAATGTCAGATAAATTTCAGGGGAGGCATAGTCTACAGAGTACCTGAGCAAGGGACTTTTGACACTCAGAAGGTCAATCTGAAAAACTGTCACCATCTGGAGGACACTAGGAAGGTGAAACAAAAAATGTAACATGGATTCCTGGGTGGGGTTCTTAAACATCAAAGGCTATTGGAGGGAAACTATGAAAATCTCAGTAGAGACGGGCTTTAGCTAACAAAACTGAGTCAATATCTTCCACCTAATTTTGACAAATGCACCATACTTATATGAGACAGTCATAAGGGGCACAGAAGGTAGACGAGATTAAAACCTTCTGTACTGTAACCTTTGTAGTTTTTCTGTAACTCCTAAAAATTCTAACATAAGAGATTCACTAAAATATACAATGTAAAACATATTATTTGTGTTAAATACAAAATTATATCACTTAAAAGTTTCCTGATTTCCTATACAGGTGACCAGCAGTTTTACTCCAATAAAATATCTATGCAAACAAATTCCTAAAAACAATGAAGCAAACCCATAGACAAATGGGTTTTCATGTGAATATTCATGCAGCAGTCCTTCAGACAGCATCCCCCAAAGGCTGCTCGCCACTGGATCCGGCTTCCCACCTCTGGATTCAATTACAGCCTCAATCATTCATCTTGCATTTTACTTCATTCCTTTATGCATGACTTGTGTTCTCGAAGACCAGTGTGCTCCTGGCATGCTCCGGGCCTTGGATTCATTGGCGTCCACTGGGTGGCTCGCTGATGGCAGGCATAGAATGAACTTGGATACTTACACAACGATGCACATATTCCTTCAGCTATTCAGAGCTTTTCTTCTACTTCTTTTTTAATCCCCAATTTCTTCTCCAAATGCTTAGTTGTGTGGGAGCAGCAGATGTTCCCTACAGGTTGCTGGAAGGTGCATATTGAAGGGTGTTTGCATAGATTTCACAGATTTCCTTTGTCTGTTGTCTTTTGCTTTAAAACACGCGGGTGGAACTAATGTATAGTTTTCTCTTTTTTTTTTCTTTTTATCATCAAGCCAAAGCAATAAGCTTCAAATTACTACAGTCAACCTGGTCACACTTCTTCCATGGTACAGCCGGCTGGAAAGTTTTCTTCTTTCCTCCCAAAGAAACGCTGAGTACCAAATGTAACTGTGAAAAATGTATGGTCCTAACCTTCGGTGCAGCCACAGAGGTGCTCATGCCTGGCCAGTTTTGCTTGTGAATGGCAGGGGTGCTGCCAGTCAGGCTCTGGAGCACAGCCCCCCACCTGCCTTCTGCACGGTGTGCTGATGCCTACTTTTCTTTATCCCACCTGCAGCACCTGAAGGATGCCCCTTGTGGACTTTCTGTCAGGGCTAAAAATTTCTCTTTCAGCTCTACTCAAACAGAAAAGTTTAAAGGGCAAGCTATCCATGAGTGCAGAAAATTTCTAAATATCAGAGTTCAGGTCTTTCAAATAGAAGAACTTTAAAACTACCTTATTTCATCACTTTTAAACATTGCCTCTGCAGAGACACATCAGCATTTTGGATACTTATGTGCTCATGAGTTTATATAGGACTAGCAAAAGAAAAGTTTCTGGAATTATGCTTTAGTTAAACTATGTATGGCATGGTTATGAAACATTTAAATGGTGAAGTTCTAGTATTTTGCATACTATGAAATGAAGAGAAAGAATGAGAGAATAGAACGTTTGAATTTGTATTTCAAGTTGAGTTCATACAATTTTTAGAAATGATGTAATGCAGTGAGATAGAGAACCTCAATTTTTACTACTTATACTAAGGAAATAATTGCCTAGAAATTACAGTTGGATGCAGCTGCTATTGAGGAAAAAATATCTTATTAACAAATACCCCAGGTTGCTTCATTAAAATGGTGAGCTGACTAAGATTATTGCATTTACATGGATTTTTCTGATGCTGAATTGAAAACAAAAATGATTAGAAGTATAATATTAAAGTACTAAACTCTAAAATCATTGTCTAACATACGACCGACCACTTAAAGGCAATGAACACTGATTTAAAATAATTGTTTTGTTTAGTATATTTTTATTTAAATTCTATTAAATAACTTAATTTCCAAGGTTTTCCATTTGCTGAGTGCATTATCTGAACAAGATCATTATTTCCTACCCTTCCTCGACAGTCGTATATCCTATGTTCCTTTCATATCTTCTTAATTGTCTCTGTATCCCAGCACCATTTAAAATGATAATGAAGTTAACAGTTACTAAGGGGGCTATATCTCAAAGAGTATTAACTCCAAGATTTTTAAGAGAAAATAATAATGTTTGGGAATACATTTCTTTTGTGAAAGAGAAGTATCTGTGTTTTACCTTTGAAAGAATTTGTGTACTTTTTAATCAGAAAGTATACATAGTTGCATTGAATGACTTCTGAGATAATTAAATATATATATATATATAATTTTAATATATTATAGAAATAGATTCCCAAATATACCATTAGCTATTGCATTTTTGGGACTAAATCTTGTTTACTACTAGTAGATTATTTTTAATATACCATTGAATTTGTTTCTTTTATTTTATTGTATATTTTAAAATTGTAATGTTTGGTTGAAATTGGTTTATCAGAGTTTAGAAAAAAGGGTCACAACAATATTAGTGTAAAACAGAAAGCAGAAATAAAAATTTAAAAATTACATTGTTTTCAAATTATGGAGATCTGGAATTCCTTTAATAAACAGCAAAATTTTACACTGATAAAGAGAAGCACATGGTCCTGCTTGGGCTTTCTTTATAAGCATTCCTACTGACGCCTGAAAGTGCATTGTCCAATAAATCTCCTGTTACTTATTTCTGCTTTAAATGGTTATGGAAGTAGCTCATGCATATAGATACATATATACACCAAATACCTGACAGACTTGTGGTGGAAAGGAAAACTCCCAATCTGTCTCTTGCAAAGTTGGTTTTTCCCATTCTCCATAGGCAAAATGTTTAAATTATTTTTAAAAGTATGTGTGCAACTCAAAAATCACATCTTTGCTCTTGAATTTGAATTCTTTTAATTCATCTCCCTTGCCTTACTTAATCTGGGCCATGATCGTTCCTTGGGGGATGTGATGATGGAGAGTTAGGGTCCCATCAGAGGCTTCGGAGGAAACACTGGTGGAGCAGGCACCCAGCCCTGCAGAAGCTGACTGGTCATGGAGGATACGTTCATGCCCAGCAGCAAGTGATGTCAGAGTCTCTTGGGAAGAGCTAATGTGACAGTGAAAATCAGAAGGTTCTGTGTTCTCCCAGACTGGTCAAGTACAAGGACCACATCTGCTGAGCTTTCAGGGCCGGCATCCCCAGCAAAGAGTGAGTGCAAGTCAGCGAGTGAGTGCAGAGGACACAGACCCAAGAGAAGGGGCCTCAGCTCCCTGGTAACAGTCAGTCAGCATGCAGGGCCATTTGAATATGAAGTTAGAAATGCCATTCCCCCTCCCCCAATGATCTTTCATCCAGGGTAGTGAACCCAACATTCTTGTTTTGCATAAATGAGTTTGTAATGGATTTATTCTACTTAAACAAACAAACAAACAAGCTCACCAGGCCTAGCAGAAATTGGACCTGTGCTGAAATTGTACCTGGCAGGGCACGCACAGTTTTGGAATTAGCTTCGGTGCAGTGGGACACAGGCAAAGAGGATTCTCCCAGGGAATTAGCTGGGAATCTTTTGCCCTTGGCGACTTGGACTCCAGGCAGGGCTCCAGCCAAGCCAAAGCTTCAGGAATATAGTAGAAAAATAAAGATTGGCAGGATACACTGATTATTTGCTGCAGACCTGCATGGCACATGCAGGGGTTGAGGGAGAATGAAACTTTCTGAGTCCAGAAAGAACAACCAGTGTTGCTCATAATCAACTATACCTGCAGGGAGCTGGGTATCCACGGGTGAGTTTATTCAGTACAGGAGCCGAAACCATGACCTTCAGCTAGGTGCAGATGCAGGAAAGCAGAGGTGGAGAGGAAGGGAGGCGGTCAGCTGAGGTCTTGGGATTAGGAAGTAGCTCATTCAGCACTGCCTGTCCCCAAGGTCTCTGACAGGCCCTGCTTCCCCGGACAGCAGCAGCCCTGTCCCTGTGGTGCTATTTATGTCTTCCTGGAAGAAAAGGCTGCTATTTATCCTAACTCCTTACCACGGTCTGTTTAACCATAAAAATTGGTTGAGGGTTAAAAGAATGGGCAGTGCCAACGTGTACTGGGCGCAATTCCTGAAATTGAAAGGCCAGGCCAGACTCCTGATTTGATAGACCTGTGAGACTTTTAGTTTTTCATGAACCCAATGAAATAATCACGCATGTTAAACATGCTATTTCCAGAAAGATCCTGCCTCCCACGGGCACCTGCGCATCTGCCTGCTTCAGTTCCCAGGATACCTGTAGATCCCCGAGGTCCACTGGATGGGGTCACCTGTAAAGTGCACCTGCGCTCCCAAGAGGGCCTGCAGGTCTCCACGACCCATTGCCTATTGAATTGGTGCTTCTCTTGCTTACTGAGGAATATGTTCTTGGGCTGCCGGTCTGCTTCTGTGTGGCTATGTTGCAGATACGCTGGGATTCTGCTGTGGCCCCTAGCAGGATGTGCGTTCTGCTGGGTCTGGGTTGAGAAGTCATCCGAGACCCTGGTCGTGTCCATGGAGCCCTCTGCAGCTTCCCCAGGTCACCAGATGGGTTTCTGCTGGACAGCCAGCTTGCTCCCTGGGAGGGACAGTTCTTCCTGGAGAGATCCATCCACTTGCTTTGCATGGGAACTTCAGTGTTCTCTGGGGTCAGGGCTCCCACCGTCCAGTCACCTCACCCATGTGTGTGGTGTGTGCACTTAGTCATTCCTGTGAATCTGAGCAGTCTGTGTTCACAAATTCACCCAACCACAGATCACAAACAGAAGGAACCAAATCACAACTGTACTGAATATGTACTTTTTGTCTTTCTTATCATTGCTTCCTACATAGACAGTTTACATCCACTCTTTACATCGCAGTCACGTGGTATTGGTTAACGTAAGTAACCCAGCAGTAATTTAAAGAATACAGTCTGACATGTCTGGGATATATGGAAATTCCATGCTGTTTTGTATATGGGGCTTGCATGTCACCTCTGCTGGTGTCTCAGAAGAGCAGGCACACACATCGCCCTAGCAGGAGGCTGGGAAGACCCCTCCTGGGACGGGGACAGTTGTGATACTGTGTGTGCCTGGATGGAGCTCACACTGACCAGGAACCACACTGACCATGGCCTGGAGTCTTCACTAGAAGGAAAGAGTGGTGCCTGCAGAGGCTGACAGGGAGGTCGGCTACAGCCGAGGTGGCCGCTCAGGACCCCTGCAAAGGTCTCTACCCCACCAGCCACAGAAAGTATATCCATATCAAAATTATCAGCTGTTCTGTGGGGAGCAACACAATGAATGGAAGGCATTGGAGACCAAAGGCCCATTCATGGCATTCATAATTTGCTGTGATTCATGTTTGGTTGGAGAGAATACAAGGATATGCCCTACGGAGAGAATCACGAAGATAATAAAGCACTGAGTGTCGAGAATCTAGGGTTAGTGCCAAAGTGGAGCCCAGATTTCTACCTCCTTCAGGCATGCTGGAGTGCTGCTCACTGAGCCAGGGGACCCAGAACAAGACTAGATTTGGAAGCAGGAAATAAAACCCCTCATGGAGCATTATGTGTGAATCCAGTAAGTCTGCAGCCATCAAGGCCCTGTACCAGGGCTTGTGTGGTTTCGATCTCAGAGGAGACCTCACCCTGGAGGACACTGCACTGAGAGCTATTGGATGAAAGTCAGGGTGTAAGCGCCCAGTGCAAAGGTCAGAGGAACAAAAGCACAGTGATAATACTTTGATTGGGGGTTCAGCAAGTACATGTGGACAAAAATTAGAATGAAAACAACTCAATACGTATTTCACATAAAAAAAAAACCTTTCATATTCAAATGCAGCACTGGTATAGCACTTCTGGTCCCTTTTCATGTCCCTGCATGCTAGGTTCCATGTGTGGTCCAAGACAGCTGCTGGAGCTCCAGTCATTAAATCTGCATCCGAGTCATTAGGAAGAAGATGATGGGAAAGTATAGGCCTTCTCTTATGAAGGCCATATCCAAAAAATGACATCACGTACATCAGACTACACAGAAGTGAGTCACTAGCTATCTTATTCTAAGTGGAGTGATATCACAATATAAAATAGTTGACTTAAAAACAGCAGATTTATTGCTCACAGTTCCAGAAGCTGAGCCAGGATCAAGGTGCCATCTCACAATCTGGTGAGGGCTTCTGCTCTGGTTCCTGGGTGATACCTGCTTTGTGTACCCTCACACAGCAGAAGGGGCAAGCTTACATCCCGTGGTCCTTTTATAAGAGCAGTAATCCCAAGGAGAGCAGAGCCCTGGCCACCTGACACATCTAATGCTTTTAGGTCTCAGCGTGAGAACATTTAGGCTCCAGCCCCTAGCTGTCTGCAAGGTGGGTGGCAAAGGTTTCCTTCCCTTTGGATGTAAGCACTGTCTGGAGGTGACAATGCATGGGAGAGTAGAAGAGCCTGTCCTGAAGAACCTGGGAAGTTCCACAGCAAACATATCGAGAATCACAACTCTTATTGAGTCCTCACCCGGGGCCATTTGGCCTCTCAGATATTTTCATGAATTAATAGATTTACACTGGATTAGAGCCCTGTGAGGTATGTACACCAGTATTATACTTACAATAGTGAAGAGAAAAGAGAAATGATGTGCACGGATGCCCCAAATTCAAGTCTTAGATCCCGAGAAATCAAGGCTCCACAGTGAGAGGTGAATCGTGCCTCAGTATCTAACAAATGTGGTCCAAGAGGCAGAGAAAAGAAGACTTGGTTCAACTATTATTCACATGGAATTTCCACAGGCAAAGCACATTTACAGAGTGAAGAATTATAAAACAGATAGGACTTGTCATTAGTAGGATCGAGAGGGAAACAAATGCACAACCTAAGAGGGTTTCTTCTTAATACAATGCCTGTAAAATTCATCCAGAATTGGTACTTCGTAACAGGAGAATTTGAAGGCATGGGACAAAATCCAACATCTCTAAATCAATGGGAAAGGTCTGTATATATCCACCTGCCCCTATTTCCTGGCATATATAAATCCTATGAACTTCAAGTCTCTGAGCACCGAACACCTAAAACCAGAAACTAGAAGGAGGTGGAACAATGACAGAACATTGTGCGCTGGAAGAAAACTTTTCTAGAAATAAAAAAGATGAAAGAGAACAGAGGAGCTTCCCACAGGAGAGCTTGTGGGCTTTCAAGAGTCACATCAGGGAAACAGATAGACAGAATCAGTTCTGCAGAGTTCCAATAACTGAAAGTCCATTAACCTGCAGAACAGATTTATGTGTACCAGACCGCTTGGAAGGCCCATGTCTGGACAAAAGAGGGAAACTCCAACAGGTGCATTTGATACATATTTCATATTTTGTAAATCACCAGGTCTGAAGAGATTTATGCAAAAGTATCTAGATGAGAGGCAGGAAAATGAAAACAAACACAGAGCTTTATCCTAGAGACTCAGTTTAATAGATCATCTTTGAACAACATTTTAGAGACATAAAAATGCAACTATATTAAAGTACTGTTCTCCAAAAGTGCAAGATCATTTTTATTTTATAAAATTAGTGTACGAAGGTGACATGGTGAAATGAAAGCTAAGAGAGATCTCATGATTTCAGAAATATTTCAGAGAAAAGAATTAAATGTTATGCTCCATTGCTGTGACAAAATGCCTTAAATAATCAACATGGAAGCAGAAAGGGCTTATTTTGACTCATGGGTTCAGCGCATGTTTTCTTTGGTGAAACATCTCAAGTCTTTTTCCCATGGTATAGTAGGATGGGTTGAGTTTTTACTGTTGAGTTTTAAGTGTCCTCTGTATATTCTGAATATCAGTCTCTCAACAGATATGTGATTTGCCCATCTTTTCTTTCATTCTGTGGGCTACTCTTGATATTTTAGCTACAAAATGTATTTTCCTGGTTGGGTGCATATTTCTAATTGTTATACCTTTGCAGTTCATAGAGGAAATTGACTTAAAACTTCTTGTAAATGTATATAATTATTTTATGAGGAACCATGTTAAACTATTATCTTTCGGTTCCAGAGATAAGAGTTTATCATTTTGTATTGCCAGGTTATTGTTATTTAACAAATATAGCCTTTTTAAACTATAATGAACTATTAGATACTATATTTACTCACAATAATTTTTAATAGTTTATATACTTATTTCCCCATTTCCCAGTAATTTTTGAAATGAATGGACACCATGTTTTTATATTTTTGGCTATTTTTTAAACACATATTGTGTCATTTGGAAGTTAAACTTTTTCTACATAAGTATTTGATTCCAGACTCATCTTTTCCTTTGTTTTGAATGTTAAGTGATAGAGTTTATATTCACTGAATTTATTTTAATAGATAAGAACATAATGTAAAGCTCAGTTATTTTTAACTTGACAACTCCTTTAAAAGAAAAGGGTATATTAAGAAATTATGGTTTGTAATTAAATTCACTGAGGAATTCACAGCAGAGATTTCCTTTTTCAATGATATATACAATTTGGTATCAGGGTACAATGGTAATACGGAAAGTTGTGTTCGTAGCAAGGAAAAGTGAATAAATGGGGAAAAGGAATTATCACAGACTAAGATGTGTCTTGTTATAAAAACATTAACTGCCTTAAACTGGTTTTACAAAACTTAGATTTGGAAACTTTGTGTCTGCCATATCATGTATTTGTATCTCTTCCTTAGACATACACATGGTTTTTCATTAAAGTACTATTCACCAGCTTGTTTAGAAATTTAGAAGCCAAGTTCTAAGCATTTGATCATGTGGATACAAGGAACTCAGCCACAGCAGACACTGTTGGGAGTGGGAGAGGCTGCAGGCTCCCTGGTGACCCATGGGGACCGTGGCTCCCTCCTGCCCTGAAGGGACCTGTGTCACTTTACCCTTCAGAGCGTCCCTGGTGAGGACAGGTGGGAACCAGGAATGCTCTGATAAATACATCCACCTGCATTAAAATACGAATGAGTGGCAGGACACAAGTGGCCCTTGATTCCATAATACTGAGTGACACAAAGCAGACACAATTAAATGTCACACGGTTCCCTTTTAGGAGAAACCCAGAATGTAAATACCTTAAAGAACTAAATAATACAAAGAGGGAAAGAACACAGGGAAGTGGACTATGTGGAGATGGGGGAGATGGAGGAGACGTGAGAGAGGAGGGGAGGGGAAGCAGAAAGCGGTGTGCGGTGTGTATGCTTCAACTGTGAACGTATGTATTATATATCACGAGTGTAATAATAACTTTTTAAAAAGCAAAGAGCTATGCTGATCCACTTCTCAGTACATCTGAGGAGAGCTTGTGAAAACTGAAAAAAACATTAAAGCATCCAGAAATGGTCCTTAGAGCGACAGAGTTTAAGAAAATATGCCAGAGATAAGGACAACTCCCTCTCTTGTTCTCAGCTCAGCAACTGGAGAGTTTGCCATTGATAACCTGAGCCAAGAAGCTTCCCTCTGCACCCCAGGGTGAGGGTGGCTCCCCACGAGCAGCAGGTTTCAGAGTTGCTCATCTGACTTTCAGCTGATGCCCACAGAGACTGAGTCTTGGTCCAGTACAGTGGAGCGGTGAGGGGTCGTTTCTCTTGCACACGCCATACTCTGAGAGGAGATTTGCTTTGGGTATAGTTGGCTGAGGTCACTTGGGCCTGGGTATCCTTTTCCTAGTTCAGGAGGTAGCAGTTCTGCAGAGGAGAGGTCAGTGGACAGGATCTCGGGCTCTTTGTCCTCCACACCTGGTCCACTCCTGAGCACCATGTCAGACAGAAGCTTTTTGCTGCTACCCTCCCTCCGGAGTTCTGGGTCAGAGGTTTCACCATGGTAGGGAAGCCAGCCATAAAGCCACAGCTACCAACCTAGGTTTTGTGATAACACATACTTAAGAGGCCAGACTTAGAGATAACTTTTTAAAAAGTAAGGATTTTTATTATTTCAAGATTAAAGGACAATAGCCTGAAGTGAAATTGGCATCATATTTTTTTTAATTCCAAGTGGATGACTTTTGTCTTAGTTACTTTTTGTTTTCGTTGCTGAGACAAAACCCGAACACCCACAAGTTAAGGGAGGAAGATTTATTTAGCTCAGTTTGTAGAGGTTTCAGTCCATATCATTGGCTCCAAATCAGGGTGGATGTCAGACAGGCATCACATAGGAGAAACAGTTCATGGTGGTGGAGGACAGCAAAAGTAAAAGGAGCAAAAATACGAGCAAGGTTTTTTTCCTCCCTTATATTGCATGCAGGTGAAATGCCCTAGAAGAGGTATAGCACTCACACCACAAATCCCAGCACTAGACAATGAGCCAATCACAAACTCTAGATTTAACCACCTCCAAAAAGCCTGCCCCCATGACCACATGAGGCTTTGGGGGAATATCCAGATACAAACCATAATTTTTCAACCCTGTCCCTGAAGACTCATGAATATCCATTTATGCAAAAGGCATTTAGTTCATCTCTGAGAGTTCCCAAAGTCCTAACAGTTTCAGCATTGCTGAAAAGTCCAAATCCCAACTCTCCTCAAAGATCTAAGGAAAACTCTTAGCTGTGAGCTCCTGTACAAATAAGAATGTTAAACATTTCCAATATTCAATGGCATAAGATAGAAATTTTCATTCTAAAAGTTACAAACAAGAAGATACAAAGGAATGAGTTCAAAGCAAGTCCAAAACTCAGCAGGGTAAAGATTAAGTCCTGTAGTTCCCTGTGCAGTATCCCAGGAAATCTGTGGCAAGACATCAACTCCAAAGGGTTTGAGTGGCTCTGCCCCTATGGCACTTCTGGTGGTAGTAGCTCCCATGGCTTCTCTCTTGGGCTGGCTTTGCTCCCACCTTGCAAGTCTCCTTAGATGATCCACATTCCTGACTTTTTTAGACTGGTGGGGCCTCTACTGTATCTTCGGCTTCACACTCACAGCTTTACATATTGCCCTCTCGGGGACACACTGTCTAACCTCCCAGGCCTAAAATCTGGGTGGAAGCCTTCTTAACCCTACAACTCTTGCATTCTATATCCTCCTAAAATCAGCATCATGTGGATGGTGCTAAGGTCTGCTGCCAGCTGGGCCAGTAGCCAGGTTTTCCTTTCTCTTAGTTGCAAGAATCAAGTGTCTAGATCACTGAGCACTGGGCATTCTGAATACAGTTCTGAGGATCAAATTTTCTGTGTTGCTGCCATGGTAGACCTTGGTGTAGCAGCTGCCGTTCTGGAACATGGTGCTCTGCAGCTTTCTTCTCAAAGCAAAGTCATTTACCTTTGCTGTTTTGAGGCTGCAAAGGGTGGAGCTCTGTTGTTTCTTGTGATGCCTCAAGGCATTTTTGTATTCTCCTATTCCTTCTCAGCAATCAACATCTCTTATGCTCTATCTTCACAGTATACAGCTTTACTGGAGCTTCTTTTCTAGTCAAATTCACAACATTTTAAGTCATTCTGTTACACCCTCTGCTCTTGATTTGCAACATAAATCTGGCTAAAAGCCCCTGTTTTGGTTACTTTTCACTCATTGCTGAGACAAAATACCTGATTCCCAAAGTCAGGGAAGGAAAGGTTTATTTAGCTTACAGTTTTTGGAGGTTTCTGTCCATAATCAGCTGGCTCCAAGGCAGGGTACATGGCACTGGGGCAACACTTCAAGGCAGCACCAGAAAAAGCAGCTAGAGCCCAAAATGGGGGAGAGCAAGCCTCTTCTCCTCCCTTATAATGTACACAGGATACTCCCCTCCCCTTCCGTGTGTAGCATTCACAAATCTCCTTGCCTTCCTTTGTACAGGATGAGGATATTTACAAAGAAACCTGGCTCACTGCTGAGTCTCTTAGTTAAACTTCTGACCTTCTCAAATTGACACAATGAACAGGTAACTGCTTTGCACTATACCCCAGGATGCAGAGCTATTGAGTTAGTTAATTAAGCTTCTAGACTTCTCAAGTTGACACAGTGTATAAACCATAACAGCCCCCAACAATAGCCACACCACCACTTCAACATTTGACTGTGTTGAAATTTTTTCTACAAGATTAATTAGCCTGCCACTCTTCATTTCAGTCACAGGCAAAGTCTCTGGATATGAGCAAAATGCAGGCAAACTTTCCGGCAAGTCATAGCACACATTATCTGGAGTCCAACCACCAGTGCAATCTTCCTCTTCAGAAACCTCCCAAGCCTGGTATTTGCCAGCAGGATTTCTGGCAGCCTTCTGTTCTGAACTCAGGCCAGGATCTCCCATACAGAACAGCCTAAAGCATTCTAGTGCTACTCTTTCAGACGACATCTCTGAACCTTTCCAAACTCTTCCACAACCCATTCCCAAAGGATCTCAAGCCACTTATTCAGGTATAGTCACAGCAACAACTCCACTTCTGGCACCAACTTTTGTCTTAGTTGATTTTCTCTCATTGCTGAAAGAAAATATCCAACACCTGAATGTAAAGGAGGAAAGGGTTTCTTTAGCTACAGTTTGTATAGGTTTCAGATTGTAATCAACCAGTTCCAAGGTAGAGTAGCCTAGCAAGGGGGCAACAGTTCATGGCAGCTGAGACAAGGAAGACAGCAAAATGGAGCAGCTAACCTGTTTTGCTCCCTTATATTGTATGCAGGCTACCTGCCCCAGGGTGGTGTAGCACTTACATCCCCCAATCCCTGTGCTAGACAATGACCCAATCACAAACTCTAGATTCACCTGCCTCTGAAAAGCCCACCCCCATGACCACATGAGGCTCTGTGGGAACATCCAGACACAAACCATAACAGTTTTTAAGAAAATAAAGACTATATGCAGAAGTTGTTGGTACCATGTTGATTATAAGAGGGGGAGTAAATAAGGGCCATTGCTTTGGTTTCATCAGAGGGACTGGAAACACATTGAAAACAGCAAACAATGTCTAAATTATTGGTAGAAATAATTTTGATCTGTGAAGTATTTGAAGGAGCCAGGTGGCCCCCATTATCTGGGTGAAACATTTTGAAAACTGATGTTGGTCTCAAATCTCAAGATCAAAACAATCATAATGCATGAATCTTCTTAGGACTATCATGTTTTCCTTATTTTAAAGACATTTTCATTTGTGTTAGTTGTGGTATGTGATTACATTCATCTTGGAGAGTTAGTACATGCACAGAACTCATCTTTTTTAAATCTCCTTTTCTAGATGCATAGTTTTCATGAATTGAAACTGGATTACAGTTTCACTGTCCCTGCCTACTGTATGGATTGCTTATTCACCCAAGACAGCTTCAGGCCAAAGTTGAAGGACTGTGACCTTTCTCACTTTTTATGACTTCCTGAAACTATTTTTTATGAAAATCTGAAGTAGTGTAATTGAAATTTCAAGCAGAAGCTTTTGCGGGGCAGAAGGTTCTGTGGATCAGCTCTAGTTCTACTGGTCAGCAGATAGCATTGCCTGCTGGGAACCTCAACAACTCCTGGAGAGTCTCCACTAGTCAGGATTCTGGAATATTCTTTGGTTTCCAAATCTCTTAAGAGAGTTTTGCACTCATGGTTCAGGTGTTGAACAGAACCTGACCAATGTCCCTAAGCAATGTAGACTGTTCACCATACCCATATAATGTCTCAGTATCATACAATAGAAGAGTGGTCTTGGGGAATCTAGAAAAAAACAACCAATGAGAGCGGCAGGCAGCATGAAGTTCACATCAGTGGAGACACTTGTAGCTTAATGTGTTTTAATCTATTGCTGGCCTTTACCTCCCACACTTGAAATAGTCCAAAACCTCAGTAAATACATTTTAATATGCAAACTATAATAAGCAGAAATGAGCTTTAAAAAGCTTAATGATACTTAAGCTAATTATTTAGAAGTGCAAATCTCCACATTTACCCAAGACCATCAAGCCTCCAAGAATGATTGATTGGGCCACGGTATGGGCAATGCCATTTAAACGCAGTAACGTGAGAATATTCAAAGAAATATGGCCTCTTTCCTTTGCAGTCTATAATTAAAGTGTCAATTTTATCTCAGCAATCTATGAAAATTTACATTTAGAATGAGCAAATTAAGCTTTTATTATAGCCCAAAGTGTTTATTGTTCCCTTTTATGTTTGGGCATTTTGAAGGGAATGTGAAAAAAACTGTTAAACCCAAAAAGCATTTAAAAAATAACCCCTGAAATTGGTAATAAATTAGCAAGTATAGCTTTCTGTTGCGACCTGTAGGTGGTTACTCAGCTCCAGCACCACAACAGACACAAGGCGGCTTGCTTAAATGTGGGAAAGCCAACAGCACTGAGAAGGAGGATCCTTATCTCTGGGATTATAATTCACACGCACTGAAGCTGCCAGGTAAGAAGATGTCAGTATGCACTGCAGAGGACTAGACAGACGGTAACTATCAGACTGGTTTTCAAAGTAACTCTGTCTTCCTATTGAAGGAGAATTTGCTACTCATCGCAGCTGGGGAAACTCATTAAGTTACTGGAAATGGGCCTGGCTTTGGCTTTATCATCAGAGCTGTGATAAAGCCTCCTGCATGGCCAAAGGAAACTGTTAAAAAGCCTTTGTGGCCCTCATTTTTTTATGCAGTTGCATATTTTGCAATGACAAATGTAGCTGTAATACACGACATGCTCACATGCTTGGGGGGGTGAGTCTTGGAGGAGTGAATTTATATTACATACAGGTTACATACTGTAAGAAGACACTGTGCACACTTGTGACTCCTCCTCTGCAGGGCTGGTTTCCAGCTGCGTTGTGCCAAGCATGTTTTGCCCAGCAGAAGGACTTGTGAGGTGGAAGAAGACGGACAGAGAGCAGCTTTTCCATCAGAGCTGAATTGTTTTCCCCCACAGTGTAGTGTTTCATGGGGAAACCGTGGATTCAGGGAGAAAACATTGCACTGTGCAATGTTAGTTAAATTAGTTCTCTCATTCAACAGACCAAGAAGTTGAACAGAAGGATCTGCTAAAAATGCTCAAGAAAGTTAAAGAAGAATGAAGACAGGTTCGAACCCAGACCCACCTGACTGCAGTCCTTGTTCCTGGCCCTGGTCCAGGTGTACCTGGCTTTCCTAGCTCTCAGCATCCCCTCTTCCTGTATGCCTGCTCCTGCCTCATTCCCTGCAAAGAAAGTGAATTTTTATCTAGTCATTAATGGTATTAATTATAAAAACTTCAGGTTTCAAGTGAATTATTTTGGGATTCGCTATGGGGACCTGATTTTTCTATCAGTGAAAACTAAGACTTTTTTTGACGGCTGTGAGAATACAGTATGTGCCTTTAAAATATCATCTTAAAGTTATGATTTAAAAATAAATGCAAATCCTCTAAATTTTTGGAAATTCATTTTTCATTAGAAAGATTTTTAAATCCATTCGAGAATTATTTTTTAAATTCCCATGTCATATAGAACATGCAGACATGAATACAGCTAGGATTTAAATCCCTACTGTGCCTTCATGGCCCAAGGCTAATGTCATAAAGGCAGATTTATTTGAAGAAGGGGTGGGGGGCCTCTGACTGGAGCTAGTGCAGATGTGCTCTATTTCTCCCATGTCCTCTGTAGTCAAACTAAAAATCTCTGGACATAGTACAAGAAATGTGGGAACACTCTGGAAGGCGGAATGGAAAAGTGGTTCTTAAAGGCCTCAGTACTTGAGGAGAGACCCACAAGCGTGTCCGCCAGTCTTTCCCTTTGCCTCCCGTATAGTATAAGTTTGGGCCAACAGGCATGTGCACATCAGAACCTCCAATAGGTGCAAACAAAATTGTCTACAGAATCTGTTCCTCTTTGCCAGTGAGCCGGGCAAAGGACAGCAAACCAGCCGTGTGTCAGCTTGGAAGAAGCTCCCTTCTTCTGAGAGTAACGGAAAACACAGCTCCTGCGACTACATGGTCCAGCAGGCCTGGGGCAGCTGTCCTGCTGCGTGTCACTTGACTGTAGGAGTGGGCAGTGAGGGGTGGAGGAGCAGTGTCCCGAGCTCTCCCTCAGTGGGGTCACAGGGTGAGCAGGAACAGCCTTCTTCTCATCGCACAGTGGAAAGGAGCCTTGCACCGTCTCTCTGGCAGAGGAGAATCGCAGAGGCCGATTGGCTGATGCATGTTGTACCCCTGCTCAGTGGACCCAGGCACAACGTCCATCACTCTACTGAGCGGTACTAAAGACCTAAGCAGGGGCTGTCACTCCATTCCGGCTTGGCAGGACCAACTGATGCTCCCACTTCCCACCAGCAGATTCTAGCAGAGTCCAGTAGCTCCTTAGACTGCTGCCCCAACCTGCAAGGCAATGCTGTCATCACCAGGGCGACCCAACTCCCTCAGGGCTGGGGCCCAATGGGAGCAGAACCTCCAAACTCCTGCAGCAGCCTTGAGGCTCCACGAGGAGTGTGGGGCGGGGCTGACCAGGACCTCAGGCCGCCCGGCTCCTGTCAGCGGGGCTGGGTGAGAAGCAGAGCCTCCAGCCCCACCCTGGGGTCCCTGAGAGGGAGAAAAGCGCACAGGCGTCTTCCTCTCCTCTGTGTGCACTGACCTTTGTCACCATTTGTGGCCCCAGGAGAGCCCGGGCCTGCTCCCCTTGGCGCCGGTGAGGCTGAGGGAAGACCGACCTACAGGCGCGCCAGCGCTGGCGGACAGGAGGACCCCGCGGCCCGGGAGGACGGGCAGCCCCGCAGAGCCGCTGGACCGTGCGCACAGCGGCTCGCGCCTCACGCTCCACACACAGGGAGCCGGCCTGCAGAAATCCAAGATTCCTCGGGACCCAAATTCCAATAACGTCATAAAATCTTCTCCATTTTCTAAGAAGCAGGGCATTCCGATTTTAAGTGAAAAATGAAAAAGATATCACTATGAAGATGGATCAGATGTTGGAACATTCGTCCAAGTATTTTAAAATAGTCACCATTAAAGACTTCACAAACCACAAAGGAGTCTCTGGAGAGAAATAAAAACATGTAAGAATTAAATAGAAATGTGGAAGTGTACAGATGGAGACATCATACAATGCAGAGGTAGGAATTCTAAGACAAAAGGACTGTAAACTGAGGCAGACGTGAAAATTTTCAGGAAAAAGTGAAATATTTCTCGTGGAGAAGCAGTTAGAGAGCAGAAAGAGTGGAAGCCAGGAGCTATAGAATGATATTTTAAGGTGTGGTGAGAAAACAACTGTAATAGCAGTCTCCTTCTACCTTCTTGCCATCTTTTTAGGTTTCATGTGCCTGGGAGAATGCACAGTATTTGTTCAGGTTGGCCTTGAACTCACAACAATCCTCCTGCCTCAGCCTCCCTGGTGCTGGGATTACAGGTGTGTGCCACCATGCCAAGCCAAGCCACAAAATTTCGATCCACCCTTTTTTTTTTAAAGAGGAAGGAAAGAAGCAAGAGGGGAATAGAGTATGAGTGTAGGTACAGGGGGCATGAAAATAGCCAAAATACATGATTGAAAACCACCAAAGTAATGTGAAGGTCTGGGGAGGCAGGCAGGAAGAGGGATGTGGGAAATGACCAGAGTGTTAGTTACACGAATGTCTGTGCCTGCGAACACGAAACCCTTCCATCTGTATGGCCGACACGCACTGATGAAAATATGAGGAAAAGAAAATAACTAGAGATTTCACTTTCTGCAACCAGTGAAAATATATTTCAAGAATGAAGTTTAAGAACAGAATTTTGCTAGAGTAGCCGAAAGGGAAATCCATCACTCGAAAACTTACACCATGAGGTTTACTAAGCGGTCACCCTAGGGCTGCAGGATCTTGGCTGTTAGGATGGTTAGTGTTTTACAACAACTTGATCAGGATACAGTGGACCGAGATGGTGGCCAAACATTGTGCTGGACGTGCTCTGCTCGCCATTGTGGTTTCTGGACAAGGTGGGCTCTCAAATCTGTGGGTGGAGAATGGCAAGCGGCCCTTGCCGCTGAGGGTGGGCCTCAGAGAATCAGTTGCAGGAGCAAACAGAATGAAATGTTTGATGCTTCAACTGGAGGAAGACAGTGCTCTTGTCTGGTCACCTCGAGCTGAGATGTCTCTTTCCTCTATCTTTACTTAAGCTGACCATTGGCTCTCTGTGGTTCATCTGCTGGCTTTTGAAACAGAGCCACACCATCTGCTCTCCTGGGTGGGCAGCTTACAGATGTGAGATGGAGGGACATTCTGCCCTTCCAAGCTGTGTGAGCCAGGGGTTTGTGTAACATGCATACGTGTGTTTGTGTCTCCTGCTAATTCTATTTCCCTGGAGACCTCTGACTATTGCAAACATACAGGACTGACAAACAGTGAAAACAAAGCATAAAATTGTTGTTTTAAGTGCAAAGTTTCTAAGCCTTACACTTACCAGAAGGATTGTGATGACAAATACTCCTTAACCTTTTAATGTAAGATCAAGAGAGTATAACACATAGTCACATATATATACTATCAATGAAGTTGCAAGAAAATAATATAAAAAAATCTGTCAACCTTAAACACACACTGAACAATGAAAAAGATCCACAGAGTGGACAACTGAGAACTCTTCTGAGGCAAATCAACTAGGAGAGGGGACAGGTGAGAGGCGCTGTCCCTGCAACTGCAGAGACGGGTGCACGTGGAGAATCACAGGTCCCCGGGGCAGCGACCTGAGTGCAGGGCTCTCAGACGGCCCAAGCTGCAGCCGGGAACCCATGCTGTCCTGTAGGTGGTGAACTGCTGGGGACGTGGGCCGGGGCACGACCACAGTGGCTCCTGTCCAGCTCATTGCCTTTGCTGATGCTTCTGCAGGTAGAGTTGTTGCCTCTCGTGGGAATGGCGTTGGTTTGCACACCCTGGTTCCTGTATGTCCTTGTCCATTGATGAAGCTCAAGGCTGAGAAGGATGTAGACCTCTGGAGCTTAGAGCTGACAAAAAAACAGGCCTTTGTTTAGGTCCACAGGATTAGGAAATGAGGAGCAAACCCAATGCCTTGAAGGAAGGGTGACAGAATAACTTGGATCTTCCCAGGACTGAGAGTGTTCCTCAAATACTTACACGTATAATGGATCTATAGTCTAACAGAACAGAAAGAAAATTTTTTTCAAAGATCTTTATAATGATCATCCTAGATATCCTGTGTACTCAACAACTTATAAACTGCTCCCAGTTTAAATTATTAGAACTGGCTGGGGATATAACTGAGCGGCACATCTCAGCCTGGCTAAGCGCAAGATCAGGAGTTTGATTCCCAGTACCAAAAAAAAAAAATAATAATAATAATAATAAAATAAAATAAAAAAATAAAAAAAACATTAAAACTAAGAACCCCAAATAATTTGCAATGGCTTTGACTTAAAACATTAACTTTTTAATTATAAAGAGAGGTTCAGAAAGTTAAAAATGAGTAAGGGTGAAGCATTTACCAAACACACTGCCTGTTCACTCTTTCTGTGGAGTATGGTGCAGTGTGATTTTATATGGATCGTGTATAAACCTTGGAATGTTTAAAGCAAAGTCACATGAGTCAAGCTGTGGCAGTCAGTTCCCATGGACTGGGCACTCTCTCCCCTGTCCTGGCATGGCCGTTTCTCCCTGCGGCCTCCCTGTTACCCGCCCACTAGATGAAGCGGAACTTTAATGCTGAGATACTAATAACCTGTGCATGAAAACTGTAAAAGGCTGGAAGTCCTTCCGTGGTTGTGGTGTGGAAGTCACTGAAACTAAAGGATTGAAAGTTGATCAATCATCTTTCTTCAACATAGTATGTCCTTGGGGCGCAGAAGGTCTGGCCAATTTGCTGCCTCCTGGGCTGAAAAGGTGGAGGACCAATCATTACCATCCCAATCATGCTTCTGGACTTCACTTCTCCTGTGGTTGGTCTTTAAAATGAGTAGCTTAGTCCAAGTTCTTCCCTAACAATTTGTCTCCATTGTGCTATGTGCAGGAACAAGGCTTCAGAGGCTCACAGATCCAATGTGTAATGTCTTGTACGCTGGGAGTGTCTCCCACTCTGGTTGAGGTGTTGACACACTCTGCTGTCTATAATATTTATCTAGTCACAGTGATGGGGGTACATGGAAGGGAGAGAAGTACGAAAATCACATGTACCTGTAATTTTTCAAATACCTTTATAAAACTTCTAATGAAAAAGTAGAAAGCAGGTATTTGACAATGAAATCATACCAAGAATTAATCTCTTATTTCTCAATTCTATGATGTTGTATTTGTCTCTTTTGGACAAATTATATAATCTCTTGTCTTTTTCTTTGTTTATATATCTTTGTATCTAGGTAGTACATAGATGATAGATAGAGGACAGATAGATAAGGTGATATCGATTAATTGTACCTCTGTATTGATGCAATAGGGCTGATTAAATACTATATAGAAATGACTTTAAATAATAAATCAATTAAACTTAGGAAATATCCAGCTGCATATAATTGAACATGAGATAAGCTTGATAAATCGTTTATATCTTTTTAGTTTCTTACATATCTGCCATCCAAGACTAAGAGTATAGCTCAGCACATACTGTCTTGCTCACATGCATTTCTGCATTTCTGATCAGATATGGAATGCAACAGATAGTTTATCTTTATGGTCATGCAAGAACTATTTCATTCTAGGTAAAATGAAGAAATATGCGAAGTCACTGGTTGCTTGATAGTCTTATTAGACCATCTACATCAAAGTAACATTGGTGGTTCTGAAAAGCACTTTACCACTCTTTCTTCTATTGTTAAGCAGGATATTCTTTTCCCAATGAAATAGAAACTTTGAGCCAGGCGTGGTGGCGCACACCTTTAATCCCAGCACTCGGGAGGCTGAGGTAGGAGGAGCATTGTGAGTTCGAGGCCGGCTTGAGCTACAACTCGAGTGCAAGGCCAGCCTGAGCTACATAGTGCGACCCTGCCTCAAAAAACCAGGGCTGGGAATTTGGCTCAGTGCCTTAAGCGCCTGCCCTGGCAGGCGCGAGGTTGTGACTTCAATCCCCGGTGCCGCAAAAAAAAAAAAAAGAAATAGAAACTTTGTTTAATAAGGAATAAGAGAGGAATACTTACTTTCAGTCAGCTTGGGTTGCTTAACATCCTGTATCCCTTGTCACTAACCACCACGTCCAATCCTTCTTCCCAGACACGGGCAAAGCCTTTGTAACTCACACAGGAGAGCTCACAAGCTCTGCTTGAGATGCTGTGAAGCTGGAAACACCTTCTTCTCCCTGACAGCCCTCTCCCGCCTGGATTCCTTGCTCATTTGGCCAAAGTCAGTATTTCATTTGGGTAAAATTCATTCAATATTACTGGATTTTGGCACTGGTTACAAGTTTTGGAACAAATTGATGAGGAGTACTGAAGTAGGATTGCAATTTGTGTTTTCTTCTCCCAGATGTGGTAAGATTGCACAGCCGTATTCAAACTCCATGACCTCATAACAAGGGAGGTCTGCTGCCGTTGCCTGTAGCAGCCCGGGTCTGAGCGGAAGGCTCCAAGGGACAAAGCTGCTGACCGTGGACCTGCATGTATAACAACAGCACCCTGCTTTCACCGAAGGCTGTTGGGACTTGTTTGTTACCTGATTAATAAGGGAGCTGGCTCTGGATGATGTGTGTTCCTGTGATAGAATTCGAAACCATGAGGCACTGCTTAATGATCCATTGGCAAGTGATAAAGAACATGATCTTGGCAGCTGGCATGACAGTGCTCCTCGCCTGTGGTGGGAATCGCTTGCTGAAACTCTTGCCTACAGCATCTTGGAAGGCAGCTAATGTGCTCAATTTATCTGTAACTTTAAAGTGAGAGGTTGAGCAAACAGAACATACCTGGCACAAGCTGATTACTGGAAGTTGCAACTGAAAAGAAATTGTAAAGAATGAACTAAGAAGGTAGAGTTCTGCTTTGTAGAAAAGACCAAGAAAAACAGAACAAGTAAAACATGTGCAACAGTATAGGGCATCATATACCACTTGTACTTTTAATCTCTAAATTTCAAGCAGCAAAACTAAGCTGAGTGTTGACTAAAAACCATTTTTTTAAAAAAATCGGTTTTTCAGACCAAGATAAAGACCCATTCTTCCCAAGGATTTCCTTTTACAAAAACAGGTAAGCAAACAAGGAAGTAAACAACAACAACACGATTCTGGATATAATGTGAACTTTCTTGGGAAGATTCTGGAAAGTGAAAAAGGAGGCATTGGCCATTCCTGTGTCTTGGGACTCTAAAGTGGCACAGAGCTGGGTCCCCTGTGTTTTTACTGTCTCCCCGACAATCTACATGGAGTGTTGCAGAGACCTCTAAATAGGTACAGGTGACAGCACATGTGAAAATGTCCCATGAAAGCCTGTCCCTCCAGCCAAAGGATTTGAAAAGTGATGGGCAAAAATAAGAGACTGTGAGTGTGTGTGTGCTTGTGTGCATGTGTGTGTGTGTGCATGCATGTGTCCTGGGGCAGGGCCTATGTAATAAACTCAAGCCAAACCCTAAATCAAATCTGTCCCCTGGAGAGGTTCTGTGAGCCCAAGTTGAAGGGTGCTTCTCATTTCTGTTCCTGTCCCCGAGAGAGGCTGGCAGACGTTCCTCTGACCCCCTCACTTCCTGGCATCTGGGTGATCCCACAGGAGGATCAGCATCGCTGAGAGGTCAAGTGAGACAGATACAAACTAGAAAAAAGTAGAGTTACGGTTACAGGGTTTTCAGCACTGAAACAACTACTGAACAGAAAATCAGCGAGGATAATAAACCCTGAAGCAGCACCATCACCAGTGTGATCAAAATGCACCTGCAGACCCCCTGGTCCAGCCACGACACGTGCACATTTTCTTTCAAAAACAAATGGAGCATTTGCCAGGTGAGACCATTTTATGGTCCATAAAACAAAACTAAAATATGTGACATTACATGAAATATGTTCTTTGGCTATAATGTGATTAATAATAGAAAAAAATGAAATTATAAATAGCTTTGTGTAACAAATTTCACAGATAGCAAAAATTGATGAATTCTTTGAAACCAAAGGTCCCCAAAATTAAGCCAGGATAAAATAGGCAACTGGAACAGTATCTTCAATAGGCTGAAGAAGGAAATCTATTGATATAGGAAAAGATTTGACTAAAGAAATCCCCAAACATGATTCAAAAAATTTCCCAATAAGATAGGAAAGGAGGTAGTTCCTTTACATGATAAAATAGATATACAAAAATCTGTAGATATGTGATTGAATCATTAAAGCTTAAATTTTCCCCCCACCAAGTCTGTGAATAATAAAAAAAAAAAACAACGTCTGCTCTTACCCTTATCTTTAAAAATGCTACTGGAGTTCTTGCCAGTGGGTCAAGCAAGGAAAAGAAATACATTGTGTGGATTGCAAAGGAGTAAGTAAATCTGTGTTTATTGGTGCATGGCATGACTGTCTCCAAGAACAAAATTTTAGAGTTCTACCAACAATCTCCTAGAACTAATGAATTTGTTAAATTTATGAGTTGCAAACTCAAAATGCAAGAAAGAAACACAACTTTTATTTAAATAACAACTGGCAACTGAAGTCAAAGGACAGTAATAGTTATATTATTCTTAAAAATGAAGTACATAGTTATCAATCTCTCATGTCACTAAACTATATATATGTTAAGAACTATAAATGATTAAAGACATGAATCTGAGAAGACAACAAAGTGGTGAGACATAACATTTTCATGGAATAGAAGACTTAAGGTGGTAAAGTTAGCAATTATTTTTCAACTTTCTCAATAAGTTTAATGCAACTACTTTCAAACTCCTCACAAGGTTTTTGTAAGCACAATCATCCTAGAATGCATATGGAAAGGCATACACTCTAAGTAGATAAAGCTACTTTTAAAAGTCAGAATGAAGTGCAAGAAATCACTCCGAGCTACATTAAGAGTTAACATCTAGCAACAAGAACCAGACAAAGTGTCCTATGTATAGAAATAAATACATAGATCATTGGGACAAACCAGCGTCCCCAGATAGTCTCAGACAAATGTGACATGAATTTTTGATAAAAGTGCAAAATCAAAGATAGTAAAAATAATAACCCTTCAAAAATTATGCTGGTGTTGCTGGTTATCCACAGGCAAACAAGGAACATCAACCTAAATCCAATGCCATAAATACATATTAACTAAAAAAAATTAAAGCTAGATATGGTGACTTACCCTTATAACCCCAGGACTCTGGGAGCCTGAGACAGGAGGACAGCAATTTCAAACCCATCCTGGTCAACTTAGCAATTTAGCAAGACCCTGTCTCAAAATAAATAAATAAATAAAAAAGGGCTGACAATGTTACTCAATTTGAAGGTTCTGGGTTCAAGCCCTGGTTACCCCCATACACACACCCATAGCAAGAACACTAACAAAAAAACTCTTAGCCAATTAGCTCAAAAATGGATCGTGGTTTAAAATTTTAAAATAAAACTTTTAGAAGAAAACAGAGGAAAATTTTTTAGATCTACTCTTATGTGAAAGCTTTTTAGATTTTTTATGAAAAGGCTTTGATACACCCACGAAAATATTCTGTGAATGCTTATATGAAGGGAATAGAATAGAAAACTACAGACTTGGAGATTGTATTTAACAAACAGAAATGAATTATATCTAGAATACATAAAGTGCACTCAAAAGAAATACAAGTGCTTTAGAAAATTTGTGAAAGACACAGGAAGTCCACCAAAGAGGACATCTGGATAGCCAGTGGCATATTTAAATGGATTTGTGATCATTTTTGATTACAGAAGGGAACCAAAGCATACACTATGCACCATCAGAATGAGGAACAGTGACAACAGCATGCTGGTGAGGACTCGGAGAGACAGATCGTGTGTGCAGGGTTGGGACATAGTGTAACATTCAAAGCTGCTCTAAAAGAAAAAGACTTGGGCAGCTTCTTGGGCTAAACATGCACTTACCATGTTACCTAGCATTGCACAGAAATGTCTGTCCCGCAGAAATGGAAAACCCTGTTACATAAAGAAAAACACAAGGGAATGCTACTTGCAGCTTTAGTTTCAAAAGGAGAAACTCAAAACAAACCAGATGTCCTTAATTTGGTGAACAGTTAACGGTATTTCATTCAAGCCACAGAAAAGGCAAAGCAATATGAAAGAATGAATAGTAATATACACACAAACCAAAAGATCTATTCTGCCTGAAGGAGACAAAATCAGAAGGTTGTGAACTGTATGATTCCATTTTACTTTACATTGTAGAAATTTGGAATATTATGGATTTAGAACAGAGTTTTATGAAGGCTAAATGTTTAGGAAGTTGAAAGGAAGAGACTCATAGCATGAGAAATGTATGCAGGTACATTCATATTTTGTGAAATATGCTGGTAGTTCATACATCTGTGCAAGTTGCACATCTGCCTAGAATGATACACACACACGTGTGCGCATGCACGCACATGCACACACACACACACACACGAATAGTACATGCAAAACTGATGAAACCTAAAGAAGATGAGCGGATTATATCATTGTTAATTTCTTGATTGTGAAATTTATTGCATTAATCCATGATGTCCTCATTAAGGGAAAGTAGGTAAGAGAATATGAAGTCTCTGGTTATTTTGGGGAGAGTAGAAGGGAATCCTAAAGATTTTACCTTGAGGCTTTGCCATGAGCTACATCTCTGTCTCTTTTTTTAAAAAAATATTTTGAAATAGGTTCTTATCAGCCTTGGCTGAATCTTGCAATCTTCCTGCCTTAGCCTCTGAGAATGCTAGAACTATAAGCATGTGCCACCACACTAGACAGACAGATAGATAGATAGATATCTTACACCTGTATTTGAATCTATAATCATTTTACAAAAACTTTGCATGGAGAATTAGGATTTGATTCATAATCATTGCTAGGTTCTTTAAATGAATAACATTTTTCCCAGACCTAAACTTTAACACTAGGTTGTGGCAAGTCTTAGGCTTCTACTCTATCTCATCAGTCAGCAGTGGGGATCAGAGTCATCTTTAACTTCTGAAGGACACAGTGCTTTCATGTGGGCACATTGCCAGTCCACAGAGAAGTTTTGTTAAAGGACTAAGATAGAAATATAGTTCAGTTCTCATTAGAAACACTTAACATGGCCAATCAACATATGGGCTATCTCAGGAATAAAAATGAGAAACCAAAGAAAAATTAATAAAAATAGAATCCATGAAGGATATCAGAAGCATTCTAACTGCATTTAGCTTTTGATGATTGCATAATCTCAATTCGGTCTGGGTTTTGGTCACATAAAAATACAGTAGTTATCAAACTATCTGATATATTCATAAACAATATGTATAGTATCTCTAGATCTTAAATTGCAATGAACCAAATGAAAATCTGGAGTAAGGGCTATTTGATGATGAAATTTAGTAGATGAATTGTTCTTGACAAAGTAGGTACTTAAAATCTACTTTGTAAAGACCTCACTATAATAAACTTCAGGAATTTGTATTAAGTGAAACACTAGCAAATAACTAACTTCTGGGAAAATAAGGATACAGTCACACTCATTGTTTATAACCCAACAGATAAGGATAAGAGCTTTTCTCGAAATTGTTCTTTTGCTGGTTATGAGCAATAAAACTTCCATGAACTCCTTAAATGGAAAGATACAGAAAAGTGTTTGAACATGTACATTTTCTTTCCTCTCAATCCATGAATTTAAGGAAGAAAAATGAAAATCACCTTTCAATCAAGACAGAATTATATCTGGCCCCAGGAATTAATGATCACAAGAGGTCTTGAGCTCCTCTAGACCACCAGTGAGATTCATTTTTTCTCCTGCCTTTATTTTAATCTTTTTTGTTTGAATTTGGCTTGTTTTTAGAAAAGAAACCATGAAATTTTAAGAAATAATAACCTTTCAGTGAGATCCTACAGCACAGTAGAAAAGACCCTTGTTTTTAGAGTCTGAGAAGCAGACTTTGGAAGGTAGGCATTTTCACACATTAGAATTATGACTCTGTTCTTCCCCTGCCTTTATCTCAGTCACTCAACTCAGCAAACGCAGACACTTAGTGAGTGCCTTTGGGTGGTGTCACCATTACTTTTTTTTCTCATGCTGACACAAAATACTCGACACTCAAAGTTAGAGGAGGAAAGTTCTATTTGACTCACAGTTTGTAGAGGTTTCAGTCCTTAGGCAGCTGACTCCATGGCAGGGTTGCATGGGAGAGGGGGATCGCAGAGGAGAAACAGTTCACGGTGGGCAGGAGGAGGCTGCAAGGCAGCAAGGCAGTGAAGCACCAAGCAGTGAGTACTGAGCAACATGTGACAAGCAGCAGTCCCCTCTCTGCCCTTCTATCCAGGCTACCCACCCTTAGGTCAGGTAGCACTCACACCCTTAATCCTAACATGGATTGATCGGTCCCAGTGTCACATCCTTAATCCCAGCATCATACACTCTAGATAAAGCCACCTCTGAGAAGCCCCACCAATGACTGCATAAGGCATTGGGGTGTGGCATCTACACACAAGTCTTATCAGGTAGTCTCTTGTGACAGGCATCAGGGAACCAAAGAACACCAAGTAGTCCCTGAACTAAAGTCTTCAAATATCAATAGGAGAAGATGGGCTTTCAAAACCAAGACTATGTAGCTGTCCACACATTCTTAGATATACAATGAATAAAAAGGATCCCTACTTGGAAAGGAAGAATTTCAGCATTATGACTCCTGAATTAAAGTACAAAATAAACAGATGGTAGACTTTTGAGGAGAGAAGGCAGTGGGAGAAATGGAATCACACATTAAGGTATATTTAAGTGCCTTGACTTGAGGACAGGGTGAGCTGAGGAGGAAGTCAGGGGTGGTAGGATGGGGAAGGGGAGAAAACTGGGGATGAGATGGAGAAGGGGGATGTTTCAAGTCAGACTAAAGACAGCGAGGAGCTCTGCTCCATAAGCAACCAGGAACCAAGTGATATATGAGTGCCATAACTGAGAAACAGCCTCCTGAGAGTGAGTATAGCTATGAGGACACCTGTATGCTCAGGAATAGGAAGTTGAGGTTGCATACATCCTATTGTCCTTCATTTCCGCTGTGGAGGAGGTGGCATGGCTCTTCATCTTAAAAAAGAAGAGGAGAGACTGATTTAGAATTACAATCGTCCCGCCAAAGGGAAAATTCCATAAAGATGACCTGGGGCAACTGGATCACTTGTGCAGAATCAGTGACAGCAAATTCAGCACTCTGATCTCCCAGGACAGCACCCAGCCTTCAGGTTGTGGGAAGGGAGCTACGTTTTACAGGATGTGAAGCAACTTTCCACAGTCTCACTCCTTCTCAGTGTCCCTAACCTGTGTGTTTCTCCAGTTGGGTTCTGAGACATTCCACACTTATTCACCACGTTTATTATATTATATTGAGTTCTTTGTACAGGGAATGGAAGGGTCTGTTTTCACTTTTAGATTCACTTAATCTTCCTAGGAAAAAGAAATGTTTGTTATACTTTGAAAAAAAATTTTAATTAATTCTTCGGGGTTTTTTTCACTGTAAGATATGATCATTAATCATGTTGACTTTACCCTTATGTTAAAGTATTCATTCGTTAATGTTCATCTTTTGTTTTATTTCTCTTACTCAGTTGAATGAGTTCAAACCCTGAGGTTAATTTAATCTTCACCTTTGTCTATTCTATCAGTTAATGTTTCAAAGTGATTTTTAACTTTGGCTAGCCATGGGGATTTAATTCAGGCCCTCATTTAAGCTACACGGCCAGTATTTTTCATTTTTATTTTGAGGCAGGGTTTCAGTAAGTTACTGTCTTTCCCTGGCTGAGCATCAACTTGGAATCCTCTTTCCTTAACCTACAGGAGTCCTGGAATTATAACTGTACACCTCCCTTTAAATTATTTTTCTATGAAATCCCTTTTGATTGCCCACATAATTTTCTTAAACTTAATATTTGTTTTTATTGCACTTCCGTATTTTTCAGTACTTTTTCTAATAAAATAGGGCTTATTAAAAAGACATACTGAGAATTTTCTTCTTTTGCTTTGACTGTTTGAAATCATGGTTTACGGAATCTCTGCTCAGCCTTTCTCCTTTGACTGTAATAGATGTGCACACTTGTGAAATGCTGTCTTCCCCTCCTGTTCTAACTAAGTGCTGTCAGTTCCTTTGTGATATTTTACACACATTTACACTCTCTCTCCTCATTTTGCTCAGCTTTTTCTCCCAACTACAAGGTGAATATCACCAGCATCTCCATGGCCTAATATGCAGCAGAGTGGGTGACAGGGTGCACATTTTCCTATAGATCCATGCCCCCACCATTTGTTAGAAAACTAGGATTTGGACTGCTTTCTGGAGATTTAGGCAAATGTCTTGCTTCAGAGGCCTATCATCTCCTTGGTCTCTTGATTTGGATTTCAGATCATTTCATTGACATAGTGGAATGTGATTGCCTTTCTGTTGCAGAGACTCTGTATTTCCAATGTTTATCTGTGAGATCTGTTTTAAATTTCTTTGATGTTTACATTTTCCGATCAGTCTGTTTCTCTTCCTGTGAAGCCATATTAGTGACCATTCTCAAATATGACTTCTCAGTCCCAAGACCTGAACCTGGAGGAGGATAGACAAATCCTTCTTGAATGTTTTGTTTCTCATTAGCTAATCATTTTCAGAGTCTGTCCTATATCTTTGCATTGCTGTGACAAAATACATTAAATAAACGGTTTCAACAAGTGGAAAGACTTTGTGTTGGCTCAGAGGATTCAGTTCATGGTAGACTGGCTCCATTGTTTGGGAATCTATGGTGAACTGCTCAGTCATAGTGGCTGATAGCAAAGAGAGAAGGAGGAAGGTGACAGAGTCCCAATAGCACCATCAAGGGCAAGATCTTAGTGACCTAGTCTCCTTCCAAGAGGTTCTACCTCCTAAAGGTTTCAAGATTATGACCAGCTGGGGACCAGGGCTTCATATCTGAGTCTTTTAGGCACTTCAGATCTGAAAACACCACACTGCCTTTGAACTGGAGTTTGAGGCATTACGAATAGATGGCACTGCTATACTTGCCCATGAATCACGAGTGCTGTCTGGTGTCAGCTGTAACAAGGGAGATCTCAAATAAATTAAGCTCCTGTTGAAAACTGTATCCATATTTGAGTACTATAGCAACTTTTGATGTTTTTTCTCTTCTCAAAGGGTCCATTGTGAGTTGAATAATGTCTCCTCAAAAAGATATATAGAAACTCCAAGCTTTGGTGCTTATGATCCTGACCTTATTTGGAAGTAAGCTCTCTTCATGTCTAATCAAGTTTGAGTGACTTCCTAGTGTATTTCAGTGGATACTTCACCTCGTGAATAGAGCCCCTATATGAACAGAGGTTTGGAGAACATGGGAAGAACGGACTAGGGACAATGGAGACAGAGATTGATGCTGCTGCTACAAACATAGGCCAAGGATGGACAGAAACCTCAAGAAGCTGACAGAGGCAAGGGAAATTCTTCCCCCAAAGTCTTCTGAATGAGCACAGCCCTGCCATGACATTGGTTTTGAATTTCCAGCCCCCAGAACTACAGGGGAAAGCACTTCTTTCTCAGGTGATGGAAATTTTTTGGAGCAGCATAGGAAGCAACCACAGGAACTCGTGGTTGGCAGAGAGTGCAGGCTTGTTTGAGACCTCAGGCTCAATGGCACTAATACCCACATTTGATGCTGTACTTCCAGTAGAGCTTGCAGTCCTACTTAAGCATCCAGGAGGGGTTTGTTCTAGGACTTCTACACATACAGAAATCCATGGATACTCAAGTCTCACACCGAACGACATTGGATGTGCACACAACTTACACTCAGCTGTATGCTTCAAACCCTCTCTCTCTGTTACTAATAATACAGAATACAAGATAAGCACTGTGTTTACACTCACTGTACCATATTGTTTAGAGAAGCGTAGATGTCTGTACATGTTCAGAACAGGCACAATGTTTTTCCGGAATATTTTCAATCCATGGTGTGCTGAGTCCTGCCTGAAAAACCCATAGCCACAGAAGATTGATGGCTTTTGAATAACACAAAGACTACCCCACAGCATGAGAATAGGCAAACCCAGGTCATCAACACAGAAGAACCAAATGCCAAGACATAGGGGCCTCCAAGGAAGTGTAGAAGAAAAAGCTCAGCTTTTTAGATTGGAGTAACCACACTTCTCTAGAAAATGATCACAAAAATTAAATGAACCAAATGCAAAGCAAGTTGCTGGCAATAGTATGTTGGGTCTTTCACAGCTCTGAAGTTATAACTACAGTTCTTTTCTTCACTCATTAAACAGTATGTTTGAGCACCTGTGTGGAACCAGAAGCCACAATCTCCACTGGGAAGGTTCTGCAAAGACAGCCTCTGATCATCTGATGACTGAACTCTGTGAGAGTGATTGGCAATGAAGAGCAAGGCAGAGGAAGTGCAAATATTTT